>JAWQUT010000603.1:155549-171701 GCA_033807755.1 Ellobium chinense | reverse complement strand
TTTCCCCAACCTCCCCCGAAGGCAGGCCAACCAGACGGAGGCTAAGGGAATGTTGTAATATATCAAGACCTCCCCATGGCATGATAAACCCATTCTAATCTGCAGAGTCGCGAGGTCCTCCCATAAGAGGGCATAGATCAGAGTATGCCGCGGCTGCAATAATACAGACATTATCAAAGACAATGCTATAGTGTACAGAGAAAAAGGGATATAGACAAAATGCATGTGCCATGCTGTAACAAGGCGCATGTAAATCAACCAAACCAACAACACATGGCCCCACCCGCTGGCGGACTGCTCTTTTCGGATACAATTCCTGCATAACTGTGATGCATTTTGATGTCTATACTTATCTCCCCTCCCCACCCTGGATTATCGCCTACGAGTACTACGACCCTGCTTTTCTAATCTCACGAGCTCTAGCATGTTGGCAAGATACAACTGTAAAGTTTTCTGACTGAGATTCCAGTTAATATGAGAAAGTTTCCAAAGTTTCGAAATGGCACGGGACACTTGGGTATATTATAGTACACCACAGACACTCTAATGGTATGTTTAACAATGGAGATCCAATGTTGTAAGAAATCACAGGTACAAGACCAGGCCTGGCCAGCCATAAATTTCGTAAGGCCAGGCGCCGTTGTTTGCCCAAGTCCTCAGTACCTACACCAAGGTTTGAGACAAACTAAGAGGCACGGTAGGTACCACAAAGCTGGTATACTAGTCTCTGGTAGGTACCAAAATAACTTGCTACAAGTGGTACAAATGGCGCTAAGAGGTTATAAAAATACGATTACTGAGACAAACACAAGAAGGGTCCCTAAGCTTGTCAAGAGTACGTCTGTGGCAGTAGTAGTAGTAAAGCACCGTTTGCTTTCGTGTTAAGGCGTGCTGAGTGCGGAATGGTTTCAAAGACAGAGAGCGGGACAGGGGGAGAGCGAGAGGAGGATGAAATATTGTAGTGTGGCCCGGAGTGGTCAGTAATGAAATTGGTGTTCCAGCCGGACTGACTGATTTGGATTTTATTTAATCTCTCCTGGGGCAAGTGGTCCTATTTGCAGAGTTTGTTTTATGATAAAACACAGGTGAGAGAAGGAAGTAGGATAATGCAACTCATCACAAACAACTGTCATTTACTAGGATTCTTACCATGGAGATGCACAGGTAAACACTGAGTGACCAACTGCAAAAATGGATTCCCAATTTAACGGAAAAAAAAAATCTCACTATGAAAATTTCTAAGCTCCCGCTAGCTATAGTATAACACAAACGTATGTATGTTTATGGTAAGGAGAAGTGTTAGCTAAGCATCTATGCATTATTAACAGAGTAATCTGCCTATCTAAAACCTTCTGAATCTATTTGTAATATTACTGACATAAATGTAATCATGAACTTTGCTGTCAATAAAATTTTTGTGTACCCTGTGAAGTCATCGCCTCTGTGTGAAATCATGTACCATGCTGTGAAATCATGGACTCTGTTGTAAAATTACAGACCTTGTGTAAAATTACAAACCTTGTAAAAATTTTGGCTATTGCTGTGAAACTATGAAATATGATGCTAATTTATAGTATACTAATGAAAGTATGAACCTTGCTAAGACATGAACCTTGCTAAGACATTATGAACCTTGCTATAAAACTGACATAGTCAACCTTGTTCAACTCGTAAAATTATGTCCTTCTTACAAATTATGCCTCTAAATGTAAAAATTATGGACTTAATTTTTTTTTTAAAATATGGTTATGAACTTGTATTACAGATCTGGCTGTTGAGACCACAAAAAATGTGAACCTTGTTGTAAAATGAACTCTTCTAATTATTCATATTTTGATTGAATTAAGCCAACACTGGTAATATTCTAGAGTATCCCACACTGTCGAAAAATCTTTAACGCCCCTGAGTTCTCCCTCCACTTTTCATGTCTGAAAAGGGTTACCGCTTTAGGACACAGTAAATACAAGCGATGAGCAAGTTATTTTCTTTAGTTTTGAGCTGAAAAGTATGTGTTCCAATACCAGCCTGAATGAAAATATGCAAGCAGTAAGAGTTAACTACCTAGGGTCATATAGTGAAAAATGGCCAATCATAAATGTGGGGGTGGGGGGCGGGGGGATATTCATAGTCATACCCCCAAAATCAACTGCTCAGAGCATCCAGGTAACAATTCACCTTCACTCCCTCCGCTAAAATAGCAACAAGTTTAGCAAGCTTAACAAGCTTATTACTCATACCCAGAGTGTACAGGGTATGACCAGTCAAAATAACATTCAACAAATGGAGGGATAGACATGACAGATTAAACAATGCATCATCATAGACAATAAAAGTACACACATACATACAAAGTGTAGTTTCCAGTTTCAAGAAATATATATGAGTGAAGCTTGAACACGCCATGAGAAAGAAAAAAAAACAGGAGGAAAAAATGACACCTTATAAGGCGTCCACAAAAAAAAAAAAAAAAAAAAAAAGCAACACCTCAGTCGTATAAAAAATCTGAATCTTGGGCATCTTCTCAACGATAATCAGTCCTTCATCAAATAAGAAATGCTTCTTTTCCTAAAGTGCTCCTTCAACTTGAACGTCTCCTGTTTGTAATATTTCAGTTGCTTGTTTCCATAGTTATATAATAATGTAGTTGTTTCGCTACCTGTTGCCACCAATCTCTTTCCTATACTAATAACGAACTATTTTCAGATCATGTCTTAATGACACTGTAGTGCCAGCTTCAATCATGACTTAATGATTTAACACTAGACACTTCAGTTCAAGCAATAAACACCATTGTCTACACAAGAACACACTTCCAAATGCCCTGAACATTCAGTTTTTAAAATAGCTAATCAGAATGCTCCCCTAGATTTTAAAAGGTCGTGATGCTGCCCCACCCTTTATCCTGGCTGTTGATTTAAAGTGTTCTTCAACCTAGTCAACATGCACAGAAGAGTGAGTAACATTAACAAAGCATGACTCATTAAATTGCATCCACTACAACTGTAATCTTGTCAAACAGTGGTATACAATTTGACTGGCAGCCATTAGACCTTGGATAACAAAATTAAAAACGAATCCACCAAACCTAGCAAGAGATAGATTATGTGAATCTTGAGGAAAGAACTTAAACTCAGAATCATGAGGCAAAACTCTCCATATGGGCTCAAAAATGTGCATGAATGGAAGTGTTCCATGTCCTTCATTTTCACGCTGTCTTTTACACTACAGCAGAGATAGAAGAAGGTCTTGGTGGGGAAAAAGTAGGCAGTTTTGTATTTTACTACATCTGAGTAGGAAAAGCTCTGTGAACTTCAGACAGAAATCAGTGATTCAAGATACAGCTCAAGTGTTCTTACCTTTGGTGATGTAAGAGACTTTTCAAATGAGCAGAAAGCTCATTTTCTCAATAATAAAATGTCTTGCAGGCAGTCGAAATGAGACTTCGGTCACTTTTTTAATACTTCAAGTTACTGGTCTTGAAAACTTCATGTGTGTATTGTCACTTGGTTGATTTAGCATTATTCTGGAGAGGGTCACCTCTTTTTTTTTTTTAAACGTGCTTGGAGAACAATTATCACTATGAAACTGATCTTATCTGTCTCACCAAAATTCAAATTCGTCTTCAAGTATTGACCATCCACTCTAATAATTTTTGTCATGATTTCTGCAAAAAACAAAAATTTAAAAACATTAATTAAAAACTCTGAAACAAAAAAAATCTGATGGCCCCAGCTATCTATACAGCCTGATATCTCAGTTCCTTGTCTGTGACACAAGCTCCATTTTGACTGGCTGCAAGATTTGCTAGTTTACTTACCATTTCAAGCAGAGAATGCTCCTGGATTAGGTTGGATTACACATACTAGCCAATTTTCACGTGATATAGAAACATGCAGGTATAATCAGCGATGAAATGTAAATTTTTATTGCCCACTTACCTGTCAACAAACAAGATGACACTGGAATTGTCAGAAACGGCATCATCATCAACACTTTTTCCGTCCACATGCCGAAGTCTGACTTCTTCATCCCCCTCCACTTTTATTTGATCCTCCTCCATTTTCTTAATGCTTACTTCCATTTTTGTAGTTTTTAGTTTCTGATTAATCTACCAAATTCTTTGTTACTGTTCCTCACTCAGCAGTGAGTGAGAACCTATCAAAAGAATGAACTCAAAACTGTACTCATACAAACTCATCCCACTTTCAATGCAACATCTTTTTCCTCAAGAGGACAGATGTAACACCACTTCTTAAATGACTTTTACAGTGAAGAGAAATTATTTTCGGCTGTACACTTTAGAGATGTGTAAGCCCTCCAATGGTGGGTGGTATGTGAGATGTTACAGTAAAGCCTTGTAAATTGCACTCAAACCTCATTAATCTTTTGTATATTACTTACACTTACAGTCTTGTTAAGTTAATTACTCTATCAGTCCCCAGGCTTTTCTTAGGGCATAAATTTGTGATACAGCTAAGTCACAGTTTTGCCATACTGGTACACTAAGGTAAACTAAGGAGGACACATTAGTGTGACTGTGGTACACAAAGTGTAAAAACTGTATGGAAAACCTAAATTTCATTTTCTGTCTTTAATGTAGTTTTTAATAATATCATGGCTTTATGGGCATAAACACTACCATGTGTGTGACTATTCACAAGCAATCATTTCATTAAAAAGCCAGATACTACCAAAAAAAAAAAAGGTAGCTAACACTGTCTTGGTATGCAAACACACTCTAACCTAAACCCCAAAATTTATGAAATTCCTTAAGAATAGAAACATTACAGTGTCTCAAGTCTTGTTACGCATGAGGAACCCAGTTTTAAAAGAAAACTTGACACAGGGACAGGATAATAATTTCACAGTAGCTTTCCATTATGGCAACCATGGTATCCTTTACCTTACCCTACATTTTTTTTCACTGAGAGAAAACATTAAGTACAGCTCTAATTCATCTTAAGAAGGCTTACCATGTCCTTATTTGCCATAACTGAGCCAGTGGCACCTGACATTAAATTAATTTGAGGAGGGAACTAAATGTCTTATATAGGTAGTTGCTCCTATGAAACATGGCTGCAGACTGACAAACATTTTAATTCACAGAAGGATTAAAAGTAAAGATAATGTAGGCTTATATATGATTTGAGAGGGACAAAAATTGTTTAATTTGCCTCAACAGACTGATACTAACATTATGAGCTTCCACCATGTCAAACATAAACTTGAATGAGACAGTCGAAAAGAAACATTTTTGGATTCTACAACAAATGGATAGAGTAGAAATTCTGGAGGAAATTCAGAGCAGAATGAAAGTGATAGTATACAATTATTTTATTATTTGTTTTCAAGAGAATATTTTCAGCTCATGCCCTGGAATCCCAAAGGAAGTTCAGAACAGTGTGAAAGTGATAGTATTAAATTGTTTTGTTCACTTTCAAGTGGATATTCAGTTCATGAGCCAGGAGGCCTGGAGTAGAATGGAATGAAAGTGACTGTATGGAATTACTTTATTTGCTTTCAAGTGAAATATATGTTCAGCTCGTGCTTTTAATGGCTCTTGAAGAAGGCAGTAATTACAGTACTCATCACTTTAAGAGTGCTCAGGAAGGATAGACGGAAGGAAGATCTCGCTTTCCACTTAAAGTGTGTTAGCTTTGCACATCTTACTTGCATTGCAATAGGAGTTAGTTTGGTTTGATGAGATAAAGAATTATACAACAATTAGATGATAGCGACTTCCTTGAGCTCAACTTGTGTGCATTATAACTATGAGGATTTAGTGTTTAAAACAATCAAGCTTTTTTCAGTGAGTTGAACGTTCATGTAATAGGGAGTTGCTTTGGAGAGCTAAAATTTTGTGGAGAGAAATACTTCATTTTTCTAATCTGAGGGAGTTCTGCAGCATATAACGATTAACATTAGTGTTCTCTGTTGTTCCTGCCACTGAATATAACTTGGAATCAAAGAAGAAATTAATCATGAAAAATATGAAGCCAAAAATATGTTTTGAACAGGAAACTTTCAGATCGACAGTGTGGTATATATTTTATTTAATGTGAAGCAGAAAACTTCTCCAGGTATGTACCTTCTATTCTAATCTGACTAAAAGACATGAATTAATTAGGTTAATGTCATTTTTATAATTAGTTGTTGTCCACGGTCAAAAATATACAATTTAATTGAAATATGATGTGGTATTGTTGTGAACAATTTAACCCAAGCAGATATGAAGTAACATATATTCCTCCCACACACAAATTACAATACTTCACGGTAACCTCTGTGCTCATCTCTTTTTATGGCATGTAATGCCCAAAGACCTAACTATGCATAAATATATCATATTCAATAAGAAAAAGGCTTACTGTCACTTTGTTCATATAAAACAAAGACAAAAGACAACAGGTGGCTCTGCACCACATCCTAATCATTCAGGGCCAGACCTCAAAGAAGTTGCTTTTAATACAGTACAGTGAACTCTGTTTTTAACTGCAATCTAAATTGTAACAATTTTTACATAAATAAATAATATACTTCTAATTTAATATTTATGAAAGTCATTTGACGTTCATGACTCCTTTAGTATCCATGCTCACAATGGATTGCCATTAAGCAGAGTTGATTGTATCATTATTTTCAACAGGGAGTTGGAGACTGCAAGACATGAACTATTGTAATGGCAGTCATACGTCTGAGTACCTATACAAGAAACTTAATTTGTGTTGCTATGTCCACAGAACTTCATAAAAGCAGGGGTTGAAACTACCAGACAACCACTCCTGACCATGGTCTGATCATCATAAAGCTATTCAAGAGAGAGGCCACTCCCCAAATTTTCTGTTCCAAGTCACCTGAGTTACTAAGTAATACTGTGATTTCTATTAATTACTTTTGGGAGTAATAAAGCAAATGAATTAATTTCTTTTGACTCACTCTTTGTGACATTAAAATTACCAGATTATGACACAGATGACTGGCCACATTCAAAGATGTTTGGATGGAGGTATCTGGTGAGAATATTCACTAATAGTAATAGTAATACATTTAAACCCATTATGTNTTAATTTGTATAGTTGCTATGTCCACAGAACTTCATAAAAGCAGGGGTGGAAAATACCAGACTACCACTCCTGACCATGGTCTGATCATTATAAAGCTATTCAAGAGAGAGGCCACTCCCCAAATTTTCTGTTCCAAGTCACCTGAGTTACTAATACTAAATACTAAGTAATACTGTGATTTCTATTATTTATTACTTTTGGGAGTAATAAAGCAAATGAATTAATTTCTTTTGACTCACTCTTTGTGACGTTAAAATTACCAGATTATGACATGGTATCTGGTGAGAATATTCACTAATAGATTTAGACAGATTAATGTTCCAAAATGGAAGAAAAAAGAATTCGCCCCTCTGGCTCATGCAGGGGAAGTAATTCATAAATAACATGGCCCTCCTATTATATCCGGTCACTTCCCTTGTGCAGAACACAACTTGAAATGGGACATGCCCCAGTTTTACAAGAAACATCGTGTAATATGACTTACTCTTGTACTTCGGTGAGGCCATCACCACTGTTTCTATGAACTTCCTGAGTTTCAGTGAAATGTAACAAATTCAACCCAAATTTTGTCATCGTTCTCTTCCGTTCGGTCGAGCGAGAGATAGTCTAGTCTTAGTCTGGAGGAGAGACAACAAAGGCTAGACTAGATCTAGTTTTCTGGCCTAGATCTAAATAGAAAGACATACTGCATAAGGAAAGAACAAACTGAACACATGAAAAAGCTTACCTTCCAGTCATAAATAGGGAATCCCAACTCTCCCAACAAAGAATCGGGACCGGGATTTATCTTCTTCAAACACAGCAGTCGGCCATAAGATGGCGGAAGTAGATTTAGGGAGGGGGTTTAGACTCACTTCCGGTTGACAAATTTGGCAATCTCGAGCCTGAGAAATTTTTTCAAAGGTCAGAGGTCATTCTGTTCATGTCATTGCTGCAAAACAGACTGCGAGGACGTGGTTGAAGGAAGGAAAAAGACTAAAGAGAAGAAAATCCACCTATCCGAATCAGCCGATCAGGGGGCCAGGACAAACAATCCCTATTTGAGTACGTGAGAGTAAGGTTCGAAAGTGTGAACGATTAAAATGCTTATATAGAATATATACTGGAAAACAAGAGTTGTGATGTGATTGGAAAGCAGAGCTGTGAAGTAATTATAAAAAAAGTAGGTGTCGGCTGGCCTATTTTAGCCATATAATTTTTTCTTTTAGCCTTTCGGAAGAGTCATTTAAAACATAAATCATGATGCAGCAACAAAAAAAAAAAAGGTAGCCAAAAAAAAAAAAAAATCAAATATATGAATAAAATTATTTCTGCATGGGTTTAAAACAGTAATAGAATAGTCTACCCTATAGGGGAGAGGGGTGTGTCACTGAATCTCAAATGACTACTGGAGTTAAAGTTGAGCTTTGGCAAAAAGAAATTATGCACAATTTTACACTTTGGTGTGCTATCTCCCATGTCAAATCCAAACAGAGCAGCATACCAAGATAAGTTCAATGCTAAAGAAAAAAAAAGGGACAAAGTTTTGGATTGGTTTGCCTTGAACATGCTTTGGTGTTGTGCAAATCTGTTTGGATTTGGCATGGAAGATATCGGAAAATTGCACGCCAAAGTGCAAAGTCGTACGATAGAGATTTTTTTGTCTTCATCACATGACTATGGAGAGAACTGCATTTAACTAGTTCACAGTCAGAACCATTAAAATAACAGGACTTTTTTAAATAGGAGGTTGATTATAACAGACACATCATCAATTTTACTTCTTCTTTACCTGTAGTAAACTGTTTCTCTCACAACAATAGCCTATGCTATTGCTAACTGATTGTTACAAGATGTACATAGCAATTATCATGGATGTCACAACAATATCGAGTACTGCTGGCTGGAGCACTTTAATATATTTTATCCTCTTTGTTCAGTAGACTTTGTGCCTGGACCATTCATTCGTCAAAGGGAAAGAGAGAGAGAGTGAGCGCGAAGGGATTGGCCCAGTGGAATGAAGGAATGGTAGAGGTTTATGGATAATTAACATTCAGTAGGCCAAGCTTAAGCTGGGCAATTTTATTATTATTATTATTTCTCTCATGTTCCCGTTATAACAGGAATATTATACAGCCGGAACATAGCTCTGATCCCAGCAGTCTTGTTATATCAGGTTCCCACTGTAATAAGTTAGCCGTGATACTGATCATCACCACTCAGTTTGTAAAGCATAGACAGTTAATTCCAAAAGCAGAAACAGCAGTTACCAGTTATGCGCAGCAACACAACCAGCAGATACTGATCTGGGTTGATTCTCAGTATTTCAGATTCAGGGTTGATTTCCTCACATTTCCTCAGCCCTTCTTCTTTTCCACTATGTCAGTTCTCTTGGGCATCTTATACCTTTTTAAAGTCCTCTCCCACTATAGCCGTATTTCTTCTTTCTTACTGTTTTTGTTTCCTTTACTTTCTCTTCCTGTGCTTATATCTTTTGGCGGAGCCGTTGTTGCTTGACTTTCTCTTCTCTCCGGCCGCTGGTCATTTCGTTTTAGTTCGTTTCCTTTCAGTACAGTTGGTTTTATTTCACTTAATTTAATTTTATACTCTGATGAAGGGCATTGCCCGAAAGTCTTAGTTTTGTGTTATTTCACTTTCATAATTTTATGTACTTGTATTAAAAAATTATTAAAATATTTTACTTTGGGCCTTCCCTATCCACTTGGTTTTGCTCTATTTCAAATTAGTGCATCAGTGTCAATACTGATTCATCACCATTTCCATTATCATAATCACATTACTTGTATACAGGAAATATGGCACATGGTAGTCGGAGATAATACAAGAATGCTACTTCTGAGACATACTGATACATCAAAGAGCTGTTTGTAACAAAGGGTTAGAATGTGCATGTACATCATACATAGCAAAGGGATTATGCATTAGCAGTATAATGTTATCATCACCATCATCATTGTCCCAAGTAATCTCAACAACAGTATTCTTAACACGACTGTGACGTTATTGGGGTGAGTTGAGAATACTGTAGCATCAAAGCATCGTCAAAAGCATAACCAGCACAATCACCACTGTCAGTGACAAAAGCAAATATACTTAACTTCTTTGCATAAAATAAAATTAAAAAACACAAAAACAGAGTGATACTCCCCTTTATTTCAGCACCAAGATTGTATGAAGTAAATTTATAACAAGAAAAAATAAACAATACCCACGTCATTCTCCTCTTAAAAAAACTAATACTGTATAATATCATAAGCTTTTAAGTACAAGGTGAGATGATAACAGGTGGATAAAAACCAATAGCAATCACGCTGATGACCTCCTATATACACTTGAACATGGTTATTATGAAAATGCTCAATACAAGCTAGCAATATTACAAAATGTTTCCCAAGTTCTGACATGTTCTTATTCTTATAACGAGATGAGACTATCGTTAATCACAAAAAAAAACATACCACTTACGAAGCATGTATAAATCTCCTACTTCTCAATTTTTTAAAATTAAATAATCCCTTCATTGCCCTGTGCCTGAAAAATGTTCATTCCTATGATATATCAGTCTTATTAATCTGAGAGAAGTTGAAGAAAATGCACTATCACAACACTTCACTTTGCCGGTCTGGTAATCCTTAGGAAGATTTGGAATTTATTTTGATTTCTTGATTTTGAAGAACTTATCTATGATCTATGGCAGTGAAGGGTATAAACTACAGCCTCTGCACAACCAACCCCTAATCCCTGACTTATTCAATACAAGATCAGAGAGAGGCTTGTTATTCATTATTAATCAATCACAGCATAAACATTTATGATGTACAATTTTGGTTGCTGGGTTAAAAACTAGACTAACATAAGAGACCCATACTTTGCCTCATTCATTATCATGGTTATTCCAAAATATTGTTATCACAAAATGATTTCACAGGTCCTGAGAACTTCGTATTAAGCATGTTTAAGTGTATATGATTTTCCTAAGTAAGGGGTGCCCTTAATAATGTTTTTTAAATATCTTGGCAATAACAAGTGAGTGTGAAACAATCAAGATAAAATGCATCCCTTCTACACAGTCCAATGCTGCCTGGTGAAACATGAAAATGATTTTACCTTAGCTGCATCCACTAACTTAAGAAATAACAGATTTAGCTAAGAACAGAGGATAAAAAACAGAGCAATCTAACTATCAGTTTGGAATCCTCACCCTTTTAAAATTGATTATCAGTTACTTACTGTACCAGATTAATTTCCGTGAGTGACAAATTATCTTGAAATTCTGTGAAAAACTTCTTGTCATTTTGCAGGTCTTCTTATTTATCTTGGCCAACATGTTTTTGTGACTGTGAACAATCAACTGATAACATTAGGTCTGTCATGATCATAACTGTAACCAGCATAATGAGGATTAATCAAGTTATCTTCAGATAATCATATCCCACCTTAATCCAACTTATCCAACTCGGTCAGATAAAATTTAAAGTTACTCAACATTGCAAAGGAATTTAAAACTGAACAAAGTCAACATTCTGTAATCACAATCTAAACTTCTATGAATTTGTGAACATGGCAATATCAAAATACAAAACTTGGCAAAAAACAGGTATAGCAGCCAGAGGAATCTATGTGCTGGTGAAAACTTTCAAATTATTTATGTTAAGTCATTAAACTTGAACAAAATTTTCACTAGCTGATATGAAATGTAAAGTGAAGACGCTTAGTCTACTGTATTTTAAAAGTCACAGAGCACAAAACATATTATTGTTAAATTACCATTGACCTATGGAACACAGCACCGATCAGTACCTAACAATTGGAATGTGTATAGCAAGAAAATCTCAGCAAAAACAGCAAGCCCAATATTCCACTGCTTGAATGCAGTATCTAGGTCCATAATATGTACGCAACATTCTCTAATGTTTTTTAACCAAAGGACTTCATATTTGCAAAAACTGGTTTTGAGAAAAACAAGTAGGCCTAGTTCTGTTTAAATACAACTGCTTGCTGCAACAAAATTCTTATCTAATTTTTTTGTTCCTTGGTAATAGATCAGGCACATTCATAATTTTACAAAATTGTTTTATTGGGACATCATACTGACACGTATATCTAAAATATGCAAAACAAAAGTGATTTTGGCGAGAAAACCAACATTTTTGGCAACAAAATCAACATATTTGCCTCTTGGTTTGACATGTTAGAAATGTCAAGTACAATAATATTAAAAGATCCCAAGAAAAGAGACAGTGTCATGCAAAATCTAAAAGTAAATAAAAATAAAGGGCAGGAAAAAGAACCGGTAAACAGAGGCAATGTCATGCAAATGCTAGATAAACATGCACTGTGAAACATTGGACGTATTGAACACACACAGTGTTTCAGTAACAATTAGATCCCTCATCTTGTCAAGTTCCAGATCTTAAAAATAAGCTAGTTGTAAGTTTGAAGATTTGCTCTTCACTTAACCCATTCCCTGAGCACGGCAGCCAAATTATGCTGATAATACACACTAGCTCATTTTCCAGTTGCAGCTGTTGAGCATTGTGGCACCACAGTGGGATTGTTAGAATGGCAAAAAATGAAAGTCATGTTTTCCTGTGAGATCTAACCAAACTCTTGGCCTAAAGAAGATTTAAATAGTGTCACCCAGTGCAAGTTACATCTTGATAGCTGTACAGCTGTATCTTTTTTTTTTCTAAATATGAGATTTGAAAGGTACACAAATTTTGTGGATTTTTCAATTGTTTTCGTTTTTGTACAGTGGGGTTTCAATTAGATAGGCTATCTTCCATCTCACAGGTTCCGACTGAGCATGAAAAAGAATGGGTTAATGTGGCAAAGCAATCTTTTCCTTTCCAAACATAAAGTATTCTTGTCCTTATTGTAGCATATTTTCAAGGCCTGTTGAATTCAAAAATTATATCAAACAGTAACTGTCAAACAAGGTTTGTATGAAATATCATACTAAATAACACAGTAGAGAGATTCATTTTATAATTATTTTACCTTCAGACAGGCATCAAATGGTTAATATTGCACTTATGAGCATATATTGATACAAAGACAGTCAATTCCATTTAATTCAACTCCATGAAAGCATTAAAAAATAATTGTAATGAAACTGATTTGCAATTATCCAGTGACTTTTACAGAGAAAACATGCATTTTGGCATGAGGAAAATTTCATTCCAGAGAGATTGTGATAATCTGTATTGTGATTAAGGGGAGTCAACTATATTGGTGAAGATTAACATATAGTGATAAAAGTATCTTTGGCACTATGAACAAACTGCGACAACTTCAGCTCAGATCATTTGTGGTAAAAAAATTTAAAGTAAGAGCAATATTTAAAAAATGTAATGTAGAAAAGAAACTCAGCTGAGCAATTATCACAGGGCCATAGTACTTTATAACATAGGTAAAGAATACATGCGTGAGTAGTTGAAATGTGTATCCCAACTTTACAATAAACTACTAATAACATTCCAAGGCACCCCTGAAGAGTAGATGAACAGAAGAGTATGTACTGCCTTGTGCTGGATTTACAGCACCATACTTGAACAGAAAAGGGTTTGGGTAATATGGTGCTTCTAATAACTTCATTCTTCTTGTTCAAGGCATAGAAGGGTCTCTCTAAATCCCCTGGGGCCCACAGTATTTGTGTTATAGTCTCTTTCTCAGCAATTTAGGATTCCTTGCAACATATGAGAGCCATACTTGAAATGATGTGGATTTGTGACCCAGCCAACCAGCCACATATTTATTCACAGAGATTTCTATGAAATATTTAACCATCTCCTACCAGTTATGCCATAGGAGAACTAAAAAGATATATTAAAAAGCTCTATGCTTGTACCATTTACAAAAAATGAAAGTCTGGCAACATAATGGCCACAGTCTAAAGCACCATGGACAAGTTCCAAGTTACCTGCCTCATTAGACAGTCCCTCGTATTCAATTCATAACATCAGTGATCTTGAAAACCCATAACCATTTGCCACACATCTTATCAAATGGTATTTGTGACTTGGCAATAATATTTTCTTAATTTTTGATAAAAGTCTGAAACAAAATGACCTCAGAGAACACAAAGCACCATGGACAAGTTCCAAGATATCTGCCTCAACAGAAGTCCCTCATACTCAATTCATGACATCAGTGATCTTGAAAACCCACAGCCATTTGCCACGCATCTCGTTGAATGGTATTTGTGGCATGGCAATTACAATGCCTCCACCAAATCTTGCTGTGTATGGGATGTCTCCTGTGTAACCCAGAAGGCTTATCGTTGTGGAACTGCTAGCAAATGGTGCAGCCAGCACTAACTGCTTCTCAGGATAATTAAATACAAAGGCGTAGACACTTTGCTTGGCAGTCTTTGCCGATTTGCGGCCTTGTGTATACCTAAAATAAATCAAAAATATATATGGTTCATCCTGAGAAGGAACACATCATTAAGTACGTATTAAGTTCCCAAAGTACAGGTTTGGGACAAATTGATGTCTCACATCTTGACCACTGTGTAAAGAGGGTAAATATGTATACTGTGGTATATTTATAGTAAAAAGCATTACTCTTTTAACCCTTCCCGGCATTTATGGGTACCTTTATGAATTTTTTTTATCTTAAAATGTCTTCCAAACATTAATTGTCAGTATTCGCCAAGTGTCTATTCAGCAACACATAAATACCACTGTTTTTATTTCACACAAGCAAACACACAAATAAACAAGCAGTATATTTTAACTGCCCTCGGGGCATTGGTTGGCATTAAGTTACCCATACTCTCCATATGAGAACTCTGGGAGGCATTCATGGGCAAGAAATGGGCCCACGCTTTTAGTGATTTAGGGACATAAATCCTCATAGGCATTCATGAGTACTTTTAGGTACAACACTTGTACACAGAAACATAGAGGGGTGGATAACTTCAATATAATGCTGCAAGAAGCTCTCCAAAGGTAGCCAATAACAAACATTTGGAATGGTTTAAAACATGAGGGCAGAATAAAAAAAGTTAATTTTTCATCTTGAGTTTATCTAAATAGTGACTGATAACAAAATATAACAATAAGACTCCACACTGAGGACTTTGTTGCTGAGCAAAGTGTCTCAAAGAATGAGAAGGTTATTTCAACAAACAGCTCTCAATGAGTAATCTTTCAATCATTCTTTCTCATCATCCTCATTTCAGTACAGTGTCAAATTATTTCTTGTTTATATCAGATTGAGGATTTAACCAGCGGTTCACTGGGAAGTCAGACTAACAAACAATCAGAGACTGGAGACTGATGGGAATAGTAAGCCAGCAGACCCTCCAGTGTTTGTTAGTTAGAACAGGAGGCAGAGAACATATGGGAATGCCCTGACTGCAGTGATGCAGGTTCCACAGAACAAGTAATGAACAAGTAACAAGAATTTAATTGAAGAAAAAAAAATTAACTTATGTGAAAACATTGAAATATTTCAGTTTGTAAAGAGGTTATCTTCCCCTTTCTCATCATCACTGTTATGCCATCTTCACTCTCCTCTTTTCCAACACCAACAATGCAAAAAATGTACTGACCAGACATCTGGTGTGACGGTATCATTCTGATATGTCCAGGGTCTGGACCCATACACAGCTTCACCATTGATTTCTAGCCACTCTCCCAGTTGACGAAGCCGCTCTTCGAAAATAGGAACGATGGTCCCTTCTTTTGTAGGTCCCACATTAATCAGGATGTTGCCATTGCAGCTGATAAAGAAACACAAAACAGTAACTAAATTAATTTTCATAATTCATACAACGGAATCTTGTTACCTTGACATCAGCAGGTTCATCAAAATTGTGTCGAGTAAAGAGAAAGTCAAGATAACAATAGCAGTGTGCAGAGACAAAGCTGACAAGGGAGCAAAAAGTATAGGAACAGTCTTTGAAAAGTAAAGCAGTCTAGGACTAATATCAACCATGCATTTGTGTAGAAAGAGAAAGTGAGCACGCATATTACCAGGTGCGCACATCACACCCTCTTGGTCAGTGTGAAGCTCTTCTTTGTCCATCACCTACCATCCCCATCCCCAATTTCCTCACCCCTCCCCCCCACCCCCTCAC
>JAWQUT010000603.1:96951-155503 GCA_033807755.1 Ellobium chinense | reverse complement strand
TCCCCCCCACCCCCTCACACCTCCCTACCCTCCTGTTGGAGAAACTAACTGGAAATCCTTATGAAATAGATCTTTTGATAAAGCTACATGATTGTAATTCTCCAAGAACATTTACATTTCTTGAAAGACGGATAATGTGCTGTAATTCAAGACTCATGACAAATCTGTACAGATCATCTGAATTCTTTAGTTTGTAACTGCAAAACTCACCTAATGGTTGTAGCAAGTATCTGAAGCAGATCTGTAATAGTGTGCACATCTGAGAGCTTCATATCTCGGCGATAGCCCCAAGAATACTTGTCCAACTTCATGGCATTCTCAAACTTGCGTTTCTGCAGAGTGCCTACATGTAAATGAGACCAGATAACTGCATCATCCACTGGAAATTTGTGTTGAATTATGAAGGGTAAAAAATTAAGCAACATACATAGAAGCAAAAAAAAAACAAAAAACATAAATCATAATAATGTACATTTGAGATCAGGTGTACACACACATTCAGCTAAAATATCCTACAGCACAAAGAAAACTCACAACCTTAATTTCTCAGGCATACTCATTACTTTCATGCATGAGCTCGCACACACCCACATAAGCAGAGAGTGAGTAGACACAAACAGATGTTGAAACAAAATAGGGTAAATGGGGGGAAGCCACCAAGAAACAAATGCAGAGAGAAAAAGAAAAGAAAGGAAGAATGTGATCCTGGGGGAATCAAACCTGCCACCTCTGTACCGGCCTCCACACCCCACTGTCAATGCAGAATTCACAGGTGTGATTCCCACAACATTACCTTCTCTCTTCCTTGTGCTTGCATTGGTTTCTCGAGTATTTTCCTCTTTAAACTTACTCCATTTGAGTATCATTTGTACCTGTTCTGCTCTAAAAACTGCTCCATTTCCATCTTGTACTACACACACACGCACACATTTGTGACACTGCCAAGAGTATTCACAAACACCTCTATCAACCTCATAATTCTATTCTAACAAATAAGAGTCTCCGATTCTATCCTGATAGAATGTGATGCAAACCTGCAGCAACTTTCCCATGCCTGCTATTTAAGTCATACTTGACTTTTTCTAACAGTTCGTAATATTATGTCTCCATCTTCATCATCTGTTAAAGTTTCAGACCTCTATATTTCAAAATACAGTAGCACCTGTACAACATTTCTATTAAGGCTGATAACACAGTGCTTGATACAGTATGACACAGGGCTCATACTGCTCACAAAATACATCAATTTCTAAGAGATTCCGGGAGCTTTCCTTGGAGACTTTTTGAAAATTTAGGACAATCTGACTACTCAAACAGTCAGTCCCACTGCCCATCTATTCAACCCGTTCTCTTTATCATTTGCTTCACTCACCTGGGTTATATTGATCATGACAGGTAAGAAACCCTCCATGCTTGCAAACTGCATCAGAACCCCACCTGTCATTTGTTACCACTGTGTCCTTCACTGGACTGAGAGAGATAAGGATCAAGAGCAGGTTCTTGACTAATGAGATACATTCGAGGGGTGCCTATGCAAACACTGTATTGTTGTATAAATTATATAAGGGAGATACGGCCTTTGGGCAGGCACCCCTTGCATTGCTGTCATATTTCATGTGTTTCAAACAAAGCATATATGCACATACCCATTTATAACAGGCAAGGTTATAATAAGACCCCAGTTGTACTAGGCACAGTCTGCTTAACTGCAATCTGGATAAGCACATTTTCTTTTTAACAGCAACATTTCCACATGAATTATGCTAAAATCTCCATATAAACGTAACAGGATAATTGCAACTCTTTGAATCACAACTTTCTCTGAGCACTGAGGAGTTGCTATTAAGTGGGGTTGACTGTAATTGTAATACAGAACCAATGAATGTAGAGCCAAAAAAAAAAACCAAAACACCAGAGTTCTTGGAACAAATGGCATTGCTGAAGTACCTACCTGTCATTGTAAAGCCAAGCCAAGAATTCTGTGCTGTTCCAGTAAGTCGCTCCACTGCCTGGGCACCCATCTGACCATATCACGTCTGGCTTGTAGTTGTTCACCAGTTCATACAGCTCAGGCATGGTTTTGGTCTGCAAGCATCCAAGGTGAAACAGAATACTATATAATAATATTAGTTATATCTTATCAGCTGAGATGTACCAGCATCTAGGAACAAATTACAATCAATTAGGTCTAAATGCGATCTAGAGAACTGCTTCTACCTAAACGCACATTTTTCAGTTAATATTGTGCTCTATTTCAATGTAAAAGAGATTGGATGATCCTAACTCCTTTTAATACTATCGTTGTTCCTATGCAGAGTGCCTTATCACCCTCTATAAAGCATTAGTGATACATCACTCTGTGATGGGAATATCAGTATAATAAATCATATCATCAGAAATGTACTAGCATCTGCATCTGAACAAAGTAAATATAGCATTATCTGAATCTTACTATCAGAGATGTAAGCAAGGCCTCATTTTAAAGAAAAATACTTACACAAACTCTTCACTGGCAAAATTTAGTCCACACAACTCCCAACCAAACAAAAAAAATATTTTACAGTATCAGAGATCTAAGATAAGTACTCACAAACACAAAGTCCTGAGTGCGGTACTTATTGGCCTCATCCCGAAGGTAAAGTGGGTTAAACCATTCAAACAGCGAGTGGTACACTCCATATCGCAGGTTTGGGTACTTGCGTACAGCAGTGGATATGTCAGCTGGAAAAGATAATTATAAATTAAAGCTATCAGATACAATATGAAATATCATAATTATTTTTATGGTACAATTGTATCATATCAATACAGACATCACTTACTCAGTCATACTTTTTCTCATAAATTATATCCAAACATCCCTAGATTTCTGAAAAGAAAATCAGAAATTGAGTTTTAAAACAAGAAATAATTTTCTGAAAATTGGCACTTCCAAATGACTTGACTATATCTCAAGACTGGCATCAGGTGAAATTTTTGGACTCTTTAAAAAAGTATTGGTTCTGTTTCAGCAAGCATCCACAACAGCACAGTATTTGTATCAAACATGTACATGTACTAGCATAAACACATCCCCAAGGCCTACCAACAAATACAAGAAATTAAATTTCACCGCAAATATATAATGATGACAATTACAAGTATATACAGAAACAATTTCGATATCTGACAGATGCTGATGAGAACAGTCTAATCAGAAACAGTTATAGTTTTCATAGAACAACTGGAAGAGCAAATGAAGTATGCAGCTGCTTGTTAAATACACTTGACTCTACTTGGTCGCAATCTGGATAATCATAACTTCCACTTTTAGATTTTAATCAAAATATTTTCCATATGAGAAAATGCATTATTTCTATCTGGAAGTCGCTGGATAACACAACTCCTTTTAACTGCAACTTTCCTCATACTCCCATTGTGTACTAAAACATTCCATGATATTGACAAGATTCAAAGTCCACATAAACATTCAATCTTGCTATTTCCAAGCATGCTCCAATTTTATTTAGTCTTACAAGATATCTTGAGGCCTTTATTCACAGATAAACCCAATATGCGCAGCTCTTAATCTTTGTGTTGTACGAGCCAGTTCAGGTCATTCTATTTACTATCTGTGCATGATGCAGCTGCCAGTTAACTCCACACTCCTTGTTCAACCATAAGGAACAAAGGCTGGTCTAGCTCAGCCAGTATCATTGCTGCCAGCGGCAACGAACTCACTGAAACAATACCTAGGCATAGTCAGCTGAGGAGGCCAGCTACTCTCATCATGATGGAAGCAAGCATTACGAGAGTTAAAAGTTCCCATGTCAGCCTGCACTGTCCTGCTGTTCACTGTACAGTGGAGTCACTTAATCTGAACTTCAAAGATATGTTTAATTACTTATTCACAGATAGGTTCAATTTGACCAACTACCATTTACTTAAGACAGAGAAGCAATAAATACGGGTTTTAAGAATGCATTCATTTATGCTGAGTTTATCAGTTTACAAGTGAGTTTATTTTAGGCAGACAAGTATCACTCTTTACCAACAAGATCCCTCTTTGGGCCGACATCCATAGAATTCCAGTTGAATGAGTGCTTGGACGGCCAGCTGGTGAAACCCTCATGGTGTTTAGTAACATGGACAACATATCTGTGAAGACCATATATGGTTTAATATATATTTTTTTAAAAATTTTATTTGCCTCTGTTCATTAGACAGCCATCGGTGCTAGATATACCCTACACTTGTCCTTTCAAAAGCAACAATGCTAAAAATAACTGATGAGAAAACATGCTGAAAATCTGAAATTACCCAATTGCATAGCAATCCTAACTTGAAGCTCTCAACTATCATGAAGACTATTGTTTCACATTATATTATACTGTAAATGAATAACAAAACACTTAACTCACCAAGATACGACCAGTCCTTTAAATTTCATGTTAACGGTAATCTACTGTACTTTAATTATTAATAAGTACACCTTCAGTCCATCCCAAGATGTATTATCTATGCTCCATCATTTCTGAGTCTTGCTCTATTACTGTACCTGGCCCCAGAGGCATTAAAGATCTCTGCCCAGTGATCTGGATTGTATATCCCAACTGGCGGCTCAAACTGGGCTGCAAAGTCTGCATATGTCCAATCAGGAGGGTAATTCTTTTTCATAAAATTGACAACTGATGGAAATGGCTTTGGCCCTTGCCAGTGCTCCCAAAACCATTCACTGTTGAAGCTCGGCACTGAAAAAAAAAACAAAAAACAAAGATTGTGGTCTAAATTAATACAGTGATCATAATGAGCAACTCCTTCAATGAAATTTATTGCCCAGTAACTATTATGCATCATATCTAACAGGGACTTAATTAATTTCAAATGTTCAGCTGATTCACTCTTTGCTTGCCATTAAATGGCATCACAAAGACTAGGGATGTAAACCGATATAATTTATTAGTCTATTTTTGGCATAATGACAAAACCCAGTCAAATTTATAACTCTTGCATAGCCACAGCCATCTGGTGCTGTTGAAATCCCATCGCTTGTTTATAGTTAACTTTGGTCTTAGCAATTCTAATACATTTATTCCAAACTTTTTGTTTCCTTTGTAAATAGATAACACAATAAAAATAATAATAATATTAGAATAGATTCTAAATGAATTCAAAAAAAAAAAAAAAGGAAAAAGGTAAAAGGTTTAGCTCCTGCATTACTCTCGTCACTTGCATGCTGCTTCCTCCCACCTACTATGTCAGCTGGAGGAATGGCATCATAAAAGTCTGGCTTCATGTGCTCTCTTAATCATATTATTCACTGATACCTCAAGATAGCATCTGTGTTAACAGCTAGTTTACATTTACATTTGACTTATGCAGCTATGCCTTGCCACGCAGGTGATTTTCAAACAGATTAGATCTGGCTTAATGGACCAATGCGAATCATGAATGGCCTAATGCACAAATCTAATCATGACAATATCTGTGCATTGTCACTGGGTTGTTTGTGCATTAGTCCACTAATTTGCTAATAATAATGAATGCTAAATAATGTGCAGTTAGGTGGGACTAGAATCAATTGAGTAGAGGCATACTGTCTGTCTATAGTTTCTATTGACATTATTAGTATTAGTGAGTATAGTCTAGACCGTCTAGACTCCGACTCTAGACTAGATCTAGTTTAATCTCACCTGCAAAAACGCCCCAATGGATAAAGATTCCGATCTTTCCTTCATCGTACCAATTAGGCAAAGGCCTGGAATCAATAGACTCCCAGGTGGGTTCATATCTATCTGCTTCTGCAGCACTTGCGAAAACAGATGCAATCAATACAAGAGGTACAAGAAGTTTGGAGACGATCGGCATCGCCGCCATTTTGACCAGTCACATGATTTTTCTTTGGACAGATTTTTTTCTGGAGAATATGCCAAGTTGAAAATAATGGTTGATATGGTTTGAGCAAATGGTTGTCTGAATCCCATGATGAAAATATCGGAACAGTAGAACGTAATCTACATGACTGTAGTCTTATTGGCTCCTGATAGGGTTGTTTCTTTTTTGTTTATTTGGTTTTTTAAAATTTTGAACTTCAACATTTTTTTCTTAAAAGGTTAAACGTTTCTTTTAAAGTTAAACTATACTTTTTAATACCTCTCAGCTGAAAGCACTCACACACACACAGTATATTTGTGGGCATACACTAAAACAAACAGTATCTACTCCCTTGCACACTGCAACTATTGTGTTTATGCACGTCAGCTGTAAGTAAATATAAAGGTAAAAAGAGATATAATTGNTTCAGGTACAATTTGAGCCTTCTAGATAAAAAAATAAAATGTGTAGACCTATGTATTCGCACGCGGTCAAAACCAGCCAAATGAAAATTTGGGGACCAAATCAGAATTTGAGGTGATCTTTTTCAAAAGACATTTGTGAAAAATTTTGGGCGTTGACCCCCCTTTTTCTTCCCGTTAAAAGATCGGGCAAAAGAAGTACTTTAACCTCCATGGAAGAAATTTCCCCAAATCACAGTGGTATATTTAGAATAACGCAAAATGTTAATAGGGCCAAAAGAAGAAAAAACAATAGGTGTCAAAGACCTATAGAGTATAGATTAGACTATTAAAGACTAGTCTAGATCTTGACTAGTTTATTAATCTTACCTGCAAAAACGCCCCAATGGATAAAGATTCCGATCTTTCCTTCATCGTACCAACTAGGCAAAGGCCTGGAGTCAATAGACTCCCAGGTGGGTTCATATCTATCTGCTTCTGCAGCACTTGCGAAAACAGATGCAATCAATACAAGAGGTACAAGAAGTTTGGAGACGATCGGCATCGCCGCCATTTTGACCAGTCACATGATTTTTCTTTGGACAGATTTTTTTTCTGGAGAATATGCCAAGTTGAAAATAATGGTTGATATGGTTTGAACAAATGGCTGTCTGAATCCCATGATGAAAATATCGGAACAGTAGAACGTAACCTACATGACTGTAGTCTCACTGGCTCCTGATAGGGTTGTTTCTTTCTTGTTTATTTGGTTTTTTAAAAATTTTGAACTTCAACATTTTTTTTTAAAAGGTTAAACGTTTCTTTTAAAGTTAAACTATACTTTTTAATACCTCTCAGCTGGAAAGCACTCACACACACACATATTTGTGGGCATACACTAAAACAAACAGTATCTACTCCCTTGCAGACTGCAAATATTGTGTTTATGCACGTCAGCTGTAAGTAAATGTAACAGTTATGCCACTAAAAGATACATAATTGCAATCTTTACTTAATGCAAATTTTACTGATTAAGTGGCTATACTTCTGTCACTGCGAACATAAAAAAAAAAAAAAATGACCTGCTGGGCCACTGTGTTTAGACGTATATCAAGCATCCCTTTGATAGATATAATAAATATATTTTCGATTTTTCAGCTGTGACATAACCAAATCACCTAAAAATTATCAGGTGCATTAATTTTGATTTATTGAAATTTGAAATCAGTATTCAATATCTTCTACTATACATATACATTGTATACATTTCTGTCCAAAGTTACTAGTTTAGTGATTACTAACATTGAAATCTGCTAATACGACACTTTCCCTCCATTTCCACATTTTTTTAAGGAAGTGTACCTATCTCAGCAGTAAGCTTAAATGGGTGAAACTGTAGGCTACAAGTCTAAATACTCCTTTCCTTTTTCTTTAATAAACGATCCTAATGTTCCAATTGTCCTCTTCAATCATTTACAGTTAACCCTCATTTTTATCTAATCTCTACATGCTGAAGACAATAGGGAAAGGATCTAATTATAATATGCTTTTATGGACGTCACTATCTAAATTATTGCATTTAATTTGGCTTCAGAGCTAGAATATGGCTAGACCATGTAGGAAGGACAATTTTGCTGGAGAAAAGAAAATGCTTTATTGAAGATCTTGTCTCAACAATCATACATATATGAAACTAAAAATTTTTAATCAATCATGAAACAAGTTGGGGGTAGTGGGGGGGATTTTTTAAGAAAAGAACTTGATTTCGATTTGCTAACAAGAGTGGTGGATTAAAAAACCAAAAGCAGCCTTCCTTGCAATTTTCATAATACTCATTCCATCTAGGGAACGGTTTCCTCATCTCCTGACAGCCATGCTTTGAGACAGCAGCCTTTACATTTTATGATTATCACTGTAAATAAGCATCTTCATAACTTTGTAAATAAAGAGTCATCACCGCCATCATTATTATCATCAAAATCCCTATAACACAAAACAAAAACAGAAACATATTTTATGATATAGTTTATTCATTCCCATTTGCCCAAGCACATTTTGGACAAAAATTACATTACAGTCTGCCATTAGAACAGTTTGGAGGGTATATAATACAAAACTTTGTACCCCTTGTTGAAACACTTCTGTGACTGTTTCTATTATATATATATACACAGCCAGCTCCACTTATTTTCAAGTTCTCAGGAACATTATCAAAGTGATTATCTTGAACTGCTATTAAATCGCAAGCATTCAGTCACACATATGCCATTTTTAAATAATAATAATGATAATGTTTATGAGATCAAGGCCTCTGCTGACATGTCAAAAATTTCAAGTGAGCCAATATTTTCCTGTCAAAATTGCACATGCTGACTTTTGCATAAAAACAATTTTTCTGCGCTCTCAGAGATGTGGAAATGACTTATAGTAATTTTTTAAGGGAACATTCATGTTATGTAATGAACAAACAGATCTACTGAACAGTACATCGTTGAAATTTGACATTCAATGATAAGAACAGCATTCTTTTTTTTTACTGATTACATTTTAATCTTAACACAGTACATGCACAACAAAGGAACTGAGGTACTGAACTACTGCAATGATAAGCATAAGCTGCCATGTCACTCATTTCCTGGAACCACAGCTGCAGTTCTTGGAAGGCTTTTTACTTTGTGTTTTTAATTTCAAATCTCATTACATCCATTTGAGAGATGGCCAATTCCCCTTGTTTTGCACAATTTATTTCTGTGACACAATTGAATACTGCTCTGCAATAATATGCATTAATGTATCTGTTGTTTCAATGGGTGAAATGTGGTGGTGAAGTAGCAATTGTAATTTAAAATTGAAATTTCTTCTGCTCACCATCTACAAGAGAAAAACAATGCACTGTACTCAATTATGCCAATATTTACTGACTTAGAAAAGAGCAGGGCACATCAAAGTAATCCATTAAAGCAAAAATGCATTTCCTACAAGGGAAGGGCCTTGCCTGCTCTTGAAAGCCTGCCAGGTTTTAGGGTACCCAAGGCACATAAGTGGCAAGAGTCTAACCAAAAGCAAAACAATTCTCCCCTTCTAGCGGGCAACTTTTTCATTTTCTGCTCCTATCTAATCCTTCTCCCCTTCCCTCCCCACAACCAAAATCTCAAGAATATGCTGAGAATGTTGACATGACCATAACAGATGGGTCTTGCTCAATCATCACAACTCAAAAACCAGAAGCTCATTCTTGATGGGTTCAGTGACAATTCAATGATGTCAGTTCACATTTTGAAAATGCACACTATTTGAGCAAGTTCTGTTCTTGATAAACTTATTAAGATGTGACAATAAGCTCAAGACCCCTGGGATAATCGGTGCTAATTACAAAGTGTCAGTTCAAAATGACACCACTATGTGGCTCCTTCATCATGTGACTTATAATGGCGGAATTCAGGTTTCAATTCCCACATATTTTTGTGTGGCGCTGTCATGTTGTAGTTGCAAATCTCCTTCAGAATCTCCTTCAAGTATGGCTGAGAAAGAGAGAGAGGGAGAATATTAAATATTCATCACCAGTAGTTGCTAAGGTTTTTCTACATCGTTATTATCAACACTGATACTGAAACTAAATATGATTCTGCCCAGGGTCTGCACAAAACTTTTTGAAAGATATACACTGAATTTCTTAAAAATAATCTTCAGGTATAACACTTCTTCAGGACTAATAAATCAAGTAACAAATATCCACAAAAGGACAAGTAACAGGATTCAGAGTGCCAAGAGAAATAAAAATAGAACAACTCAGATTATCAATTACCAACATTGTTATGACAATGCAAATAACTCTCCGGCCTCTTCAAATCATACAACATAAATTTAGCTATAGGTGAGAAATTTCTTGACATAACTGATAGTAGACTTCCATGAGTATATATTACTACTGGTTTCCTCAACAGAAAAAAACAACTTTCAGATACAGTCAAACCTCGTAATATTGTCAACCCAGTACCATCCAAAAAATGCCGTTATAAAGAGCTGGTGATATAAAGAGGTTCTACGTTTCATTAATGTTACAAATTTTTTGGCTTCGATCTGATTTGGTCATCCTCAATCACTTTTTAAGTCATAAGTGACAACAAAACACAAGATTTATTACCTCCAAACCTACATTATATGCTGTTTTCCACTAAAAAAATATAATGAGTACTCTCCTACTTCTTTCTTTGTTCTTTATCTATTACACTAGCTAAAGAGTAAAGGCACATCACTGCACTAGGCCTCTGCCTGCACTAGGGGTCATCCATTTAGCTTTCCATTAACTTGATGCCAATCTTGCATATAATCCTCTTAATCATCAATATTGAAGTCGAAAAATTGAGTGCAAGGTTGGCATCAGGCTAATGGAAACAAAATGGATCACCCCTCAAGCAAGCAGTGGCCTAGCACTTTTACTCCAGTACACATCTAAGGTTTCACCTTTCCTTAAAGGGAGAGGGGCAGAAATATGGTTCACAGTCTAAACAATCCACATATTTTGTCAAAATCTTAATAAACTGCGTACATTATCCTTCTGCACAACCATTTCTGAAAAAACACTGCTTGAATGTTGGGATTTTCATCCAGGACATGCTGCAATTACTCATGCTGTGTGATGTCATAAAGCGAGAAAAGTTAGCAATTGACTGTGCACATGCAAGTGCAGAATATGTGGACCAATCATCTGCTAGCCTATATCGCTTTTTGACATCATGTAGCATAAGTAACAGCAGCGTGTGCAGGGTGAAAATCCCACCATTCCAGTGGCGCCTCCTAGGAAACTGTCAGTGACAAGAAGAATATAATATGCGGTTTAAATTTTAGAAAAATTAATGTGGACTTACATAAAATAACCACCCCTGTCCCTTTTAACTATAATCAAGTCCAAGACTCACCACAGGCTGCTTAGTAATTCCCACCAGATCTTTGACATTGTAGAACTGATGCTTCTCAAATGCATTGAACAACACATCCATGACCTTGTCCTTCTCAGCCCTGGACCTCTTCTCTGATTTTTTAGCCTTCCTGTCATCGAGCTGGAAAACAACAGAAAAGTTTGGGGAGTGAAGATGAAAGAGACTCCATTTATTGTAGCAAACTACTTTTATTCTGTCCATCTTTTCCTCTAAGCTTTGCACAATCAAGAAAGATAGGGCAGGGAAAGATACTGTCAGAAAGCTGGTGACCAACACCTGTAACTGGCAGGAGCACTTTATACTCCCCAGGAAGTGCAGAAAGTTTATGAGTGACTTGGCCTGCTGGTGTAATAATTATGTCAGCATCACTGGGCATAAGCTCTTATTGCTAGAACTTCTTGTTGCTAGAAACTTCTTCTTTTCTAGTGACACCATAAACATTAAACTTGTCATCACTAAGATTGAAAGAGAGAGACCAGCTATGTTGCATTCCATTACTTACAGTGCTGAAGTGGTCACTAACAGGTTTGTAGGCGTTGACAATGCCTGGAAGAAGCTTAATCTGTCTCTGGGGTGTATTCTGGGCTTGCACTTGTTCCCTATGGAAAAACACAATAAAAAAACAAAGCAGTCATCATCATCATCATGTGCTGCTGGCAGTGGTGGCAGCTCTGCTGCTGCTTTTGCCCCTGAGGCCAAGAAAGAAGAGAAAAAGGAAAAGTCTGAAGAGTCTGATGACGACATGGGCTATGGACTGTTTGATTAACCTAAGAGACAGTCATGCAAAGACAAGATAAATTTGACATGCAAATAAACTGTTGGACATAAACTAAACCAACAAAAAAAACACCCCCACATGCATGGTGAAGTAACTTTGTTGGAAAGGGGTACGGAGGATGGTGGTGTTGGGGTCATCCTAAATAAGATACAGTGCCAGTCCTAGAGGGAAAAGTATTTTAGCCCTTCCAGGCATTCATGAATACTTTTATATGTATTCCGTTTTTTATTTTAAAATACAGTTAACACCATTTAATCACCTTCTGCTTAATTGCAACCTTCACAAAATAAAAACATTTCTCAGGGAACAACAGAGTTTTCTCTGGTAACAGTCACCTGATAATTATAACTTACTCTGGTTATTTGCAACTTCTCTATGATCCTAAATGCAAAATGCTGGTGTCACAAAATTAACACAAGCTAATTAACTTGTGCGCAAGAATAGATCATTATACAAGAAATTATTATGATGTCCAGGTTCACTGGAAGGCAACTTCCCAGACATGCTGTTACATGTCAAAACTGTTGTAATAAAAAATAAGGATATAAAGGATGATCCCAAATAAAAAAAATCCCCGCCAAAGTTTTTTCAATTCACCTTGTAAATGTACAATATATGTGGCAGAGGGGTTAACTGACATTTTGCATTCTGGACTCAAAGCTGATAAGAGCCCCACATTATACTGTTTTCATTAATCCTGCAAAAAAAATTATCTCCAGCAATCCACAGATTCAGGGTCCATGAATGAATGTGCTACTCACTTTTTCAGCAGTTTATAGTTAGCATCAACGATGGGGTGGCACTCTGCCCTCTGTAACACTTTTCCCTCAATGCTGATCTTATCTGAAATGCAAATACACTCGTAAGAACACAATAATGATCCCTTCTCATATTTGTTGTTTATCTTTAGTATTCATGTCACATTGTGTAGTGTCCCTGACGAAGGAACATACTAGTTCCGAAAATTTGGATTGTTCTTTGGATTGTTTTTTCAATTAAAGCCCAGCTTTTCTGGTGGAGAACGCCTTCTTTCCTCTTTCCAATAATGATCTCTACTGATCTTTCTTTCATTCTTTCTCTCTCTCTTTTTTTCTCTCTTTCTCTCCACTCTCTCTCTCTCTCTCTCTCTCTCTCTGTCTCTCTCTCCTTCCCATTCTCACATTCCACTTAAAACTATAAAATTTTCAATGCTATCTTGTCCAAGCTCTTAAATACAAGATGAAATCTAGAATGCTTTATGAGCAATTCCATAAAGCTGGTCAAACTCAGTTTGGCACTTAAATAGTTTTCAGTGTTATACAATGAAATGTCAGTTTTTTTCAAGAAACCAATGTCAGTATATCATGAAAGAGATTGCTGCCCTCAGCATGATGGGCTTTTCTTTCCACAGTGACAGCATTATAAAAATACTAATTATTATATCATGTGTTACACTGATACACATACAACATGAAGGAGACAATTTTTTTTATTATCTTTATTTAGTATTTGCACTCAGCACATCAAGTTTAAAATGACAAAAATTTTAACAAGCAATGTTGTTCATAGAACTTCATTCCTTGCTCCTTAAAATGGACTGAACACATGTTCATATTTTATATTCATTATTTCTAATACATATTTGTCTTATCCCCTTTTCAAGGACAAACTTGTTGAAATTGCTCATATGCCCACTGCCCTTCCCTCCCTCTCTCTGCAATGCATTTGGGAGTATAAATTCACATTACCTGAGACACCATCTTTGCCACTGCTAGCATCTATAAGAAATAAGAAAGAATAAACCATTCAGTAAGCTTAAACATTCCTCCAGGAATACAATTACTAATGCAGAAAATGTAAGATTAATATCCACTCCTACTACAAATTTCTGTGGTAGCCACTATAACAAACACGACAGCTGACATCCAAATGAGTCTTACCCTATAATAATGTCTCAATAATGCAAGGCTTGATTAAGCATCATCAATGTTAGTCAGTTTTTCAAGTCAATTTAAAATTTCCATTCCACCACACTTTCATTCATGACACTTTGCAGTGTGATGCCGTCCAGCACCATATAATCAGGTAAGCCTGCCACATTGTCATCTCATGTCTCCCTCATACAGCAGAAGTGCATGCTAGTTTTGTTTGCAGATCAGAGAAAAAAATATGACACAAACCTGCTGAACTTTGAGACATGACAACTAGGTTTTGATTGCCCACATTGGTGACGAGAAACTTGTGATTGCGTATCCCACTACCTCCACCACCTTGCCCAAGTTTGGCTATAGGGGCTGTGGGGCCTGTTGTGCTGTCTTGTGATGATGAGGTGCTTTTCTTGGACATATCAAAGCTTGTGAACACAATGTCTGGTTTCTTGTTTGGGATCCTGTATGAGAAAGGTTAGCATCATTGTACAAAACAAAGCTGATGGTGAAAATACAGTGAAACTCTGTCCACACAACCATTGTTAAGCACATTCCTATTAAACAGCAGTCCCCTGGATAAAACATAACTACTGATGACACACCCTCAGTAGCTTGGTCAAAAGGCTGGGTGTGTTAGTGTAATCAAAGTTTCATTGTAGTTAATTGTGAGAAACATGCATGACAAAAAATAATGCACTGTAGAATAACTCCCCTACACTAAGAAAAAAAATCATGTTTTAATCCTTGTAAACCTTAAAGTATTACTGCTTCTTTGGCATATATATATTTCTTTCAACACCACACATAGAAAAAAAGATATCTAATACTGTCAATGGCAAATCAGAAAACAACGTTTTTTTTGAAAAACTGCACAATCGCGCAATTTGCCCCTTAAATTATAGAAATTCCCCCTACAAGTGCATTGGTTACACATTGATCTCCTCTTCTTTCCTGTGCTCCAAAGCTGGCATTTCAGAAAGACTAAAAATCTCTCTAACAGTCACAAATCCCCCTTCAAATTTATGATAAGGGGGGAATGTCTCTACCACCACATATGACCTGGAGAAAGCACTGCAAAATTAAAGAGCTGGTTTAAGGAAGTTGTAGAGATGCCATTTCTGAATCAGCTCTATTGATCTGACTTTACTTTAAACGATTCTGGTGTTAGGAAACTCTTACTTTTATTGGAATATAGATCACCGTAAAGCATGTTTCACTTCATAAACTTATTACAGCATTGTCTAAATCTTTTAGCCCTAACAAGAAGCATTATTAATTACAGTGGAGCACACTTAATATTGACACGCTTAGTATGTAAACACAGATAATGAAAACAGTATTCTTGGTCCTGCTAATACATTTCTGTTAATACATAAACTTTTCGTTGGTCCCAAGGTGAACAAATTATCCATGCTCTACTGTATTTATTGCTGCTTCTCTTGCTATAACCACATCACAAGGATTATGAGGCAGAAAATGGAAATCATACTTAGACTTTGATATTCTGAGCTTTCCAACATCTGTTCCATTTGGACAAGTCTTCCACTGTTCTGATAAATACTTGGGAACCTGCAGATAGCAAAAAGAGGGTTGATGAAATTCAGGCAGCAGACTGTGCTCTCCAAGAATAAATAGGACAAATTTATTGCCATACATTTATTTATTCTCTCCAGGAGTATTTCAGGTTGCATTTTTGAGATAATATGTAAACTCTGCCATCGTGGAAAAGCTGTTGCATTGTAATTTGTCTTACAAAGGAGATGGCATAGATTCATGTCAGATTTTCTTCATTACTACTCTTGTTCTGAACAGTTTGCAATTATTTTATCTTTTTCATTAATATTCCAGCCAAGAGTAAAATACAATGTCCAATTTGTGTGCATGTAAAATGGCAAAAAAAGTAGTTAGTCAGAACATTTATAACAGAACAGAGCAAGGTAATAATAACATTGATGGAATGAAAGCCTAACTTCATGGGAGTCTTCCTCATAATATAAAATATATACAAGAGCAGCTTTACTTCATGTGTGTTGGTTTAGTTTTCATACCTAATTTTTTTGGGTTTCACTCTGGGTGATGTCCATGTATCGAAGGTACATTAATATTATCAGAGTGATAACTTACAATATCCAAGATGAGATATAAATTGAAAGGTTTCTAAATGCCCCTCTTACCCAAACCATCCTGGTTGTATATCAAGCCCTAATCCATCAAGATTTGGTCGATCCTTATATGCCTACCGAGAAGGTGTCCCTAAACTTTAATGTCCATCAAGTCAGGAGTATCAGTCAAGACACACAAAACACATTTGAAAGTCTTCCCATCCATGGTCACACATGCGCTAATTCTCACTAAGTTATGAGTATGAGAATTATAACTTTATATGTCAAAATGGACAACTTGTCATTTACCTTGTTGGTAGGGAATTCAGTTCTGAATTTTGTAGAAATCTAGAATACTGCTGTATCTACTACCTATATAATGATATCTGTCCAATTTACTTTCACTGAAGATGGCTTTTAATTAGAAACCCCATCCCAATGGGATTAAGGGTAAGGGTCCAGGTCTCCAGTCCAAGTTATGGGCTTTTGTAGAGTAGTTACTGATTCATTAACTGATTAAGGTTGGGCGTAGGGACATCCATTTCCTTTTCTTTGGCCATAGCCAATATCATGACCATTAAAGGTGAAATTTACACAATATCTGGTCTGGTGAATTCACAGTACTCCAAAGCAAGATTCCTCGTTGCTATTTTATAATAATATTTATGATTTGTAAAAAATTGTGCAAAATCATCATTTTTCCAACACATTTCCCGATTGCAACATTAGACATATGCCATCCATGACCATGTGCAGCTGTGACCATATCATGTATAGTCTATATATAAATATATATTTATAGGTAGTGTGAACTACCATATGTTAATAGCTGAAAAAAATAATCACCTTCACCAGCCAAACTCCTCTTCCTGCTGCAGAAACGTCCACATCCTTCGGCTCATGAGCCTTTTCAATATCGGTGGGTAAGGACATGATTCACTGTTCAGTTTTGTTGTTAGACGTTACACACGTAATCTATGTCTTTAGTCTGGGTATAAACTGAGGAACTGTTTGAGCTACTCTAAAGAATAGAAGACTCTCTCCAACAAACATATAGTGTTCAATTATGTCCTGTCTTTGTGATCGAGGTCTCGCCAAGCTTGGTCTGTATTTTTACTTAGAGTTATCTTCCCGATACTTCCTGTTGCAGACCTTAAACTTTCTATTTAAGAGAGGTAGGCTCTGTACTTGGCGCTAATAACCGAAAAGAACCGGCAATTCGAACGACGGAGGCTGAATTTTTTTTTATATGGTCTTGTCTGGAGGAACCATAGAATAAAGTGCCCTTTTTATAAAAAAAAATCCCATTGCAGTCATGACGGAAGCAGAGTCCGAGTTGGTGCATACTGCAACATGTCGAGTGTGTGTGTGTGTGGAGGAGGAGGAGAGGAGCTAGAAGAAGGCTAGGAGTAGGAGGCCCACTATACTTATGATAGTCCTGTAAATCTCAAGAGATTATCAAGGTATTGGGCGAGTGAACGAGAGAGATAAAGAAAAAGAAAGAGAGAGAATGATGGGAAGAGGGAAAGAACGAGTGAGTGAGAGGGAGAGAGAGAGAGAAAAGGAAAGGATGTCAGAAAGATGTGGTGACAAAGTGGAAGTTGCATTTATTCGAATTCTCTGTTTTCAGAGGCCCGTGCAGGACCGCTGAAAAGATGCCTTGTCAGAAAAACACATAAAATGCGGGATTCTAAATCAGGAAGAGGGTGCACATTTTAAGGCAATTAATTAGAGAAGACGGATGGATTGATGCACCGTCTTTGCGGTCGCATCTATTCGCTGCGCATCAAATTTCTTCCTTGTGTCCCATTATGACGAAAAATGGGGGAAGAGTTGAGGACGAAGCCACGAACTTAGTGATATTCTTCCGTATTGTTGTGCCATCAACCAGTGCAATAATTATATAAAACGTAATGTACACTAAGTTGGACCTCGAGACTTCGTTGCCAAAAACAGCTTTACGACAGGCAATTTCCTCCTACGGAAAAAGNGGGGGGGGGGAGGGGAAATGAAAGGGAAGGAGGGGGGCATGGACGTTTGGGCAATCTCCTGGGAAAGGACCGCTCTTGCATAGATGCAGTTCATTTAGTCATTGGTTTAGCCACAAGATCGGTCCTATTCCGTGATTATCCCGAAGTTTGTTAGTGCAAAATAATTATCTGTCGTGACCTTGTCCTGCCCTACAGTAATGACTGAAGCCAGTTTTGCTGAGATCTTCTCATCATTTTGTTTGTCTACGTACATGAACTGTTCTCACCAGAATCATGAACTGAAGGAACTTGCACTTTAGTCATGGCGAAACACAAATCACTATTCTAATTCATCCTTTTTTTTTTTTTTCTCAACAGACGCAGCTGTGAGAGGAAAGGGTTGCCACTCTAATCATTTGCTTTTTTTTTTTAACCCGACGAGGGTGCTTTCACCCTACATTACCCTACGCATTGTGTGATTCGCTAGCCAGTCTAGATTCCATGTTTCATAAACTAGTGTTTTTAAAAGTCAACGCTCTTAATAAAGTCAACATATTGGGCTTATACTTAAACTAAAAAAAGATATTACGTGGTTACAATATAGTCTTGTAACCTAATTGAGTCTGTCATTTTGTACCATATTTTATCTACATGTTTTGTACTAAATATGTATGGACTAATTGAATGTCTTTCTAAGCTGACGCCTTTCCCCCACTGGTGGATTTTCGGATTGAGGGTAGGGAGAGGAAGTACGTGTTCGAAGCATTGTTGATCTCATAACTCGTATATACTTGACATTATATACAAATATTATGAAAAGGGGAGGGGAGGGATTAGTCTTAATTCTTGTCAGTTATGCAATTTAGAGTTGCATATTCTTTCTCCGATACTCGTGGAGGGGTCAGTATGTGGGAAAATCCCCTTGTTGTTTTGTTTGGGTTTTTTTGTGGATCTGCCCTTGTCCCCCTCCTTCATATTATCACATATTACCCTTATTTATCCTTTTAGACGATTGTGTGTGGCACTAGAGGATATGGGCGGTGGAAGGAGGGGAGCTGCAACAGTATACATTTATTGTAGTTCCTAAAATGCAGGTGCTTTCATTGAAAATAAGCCTACACTTGGCTGTAACTATATGGAGCCATTACTGATAAGACATGAATTATTATCATACCAGAAAACAAATATTAAAATCCGATTTGAAGCAAACTAGGTTTAACTAATCTCAATATGTTAGTGAAAAACAGTACAGGCATTTTACCCTGAGTTAAAATTTAAAACAACACTTAAATATTGAAATGTCACGATTTTTCCCGCACTGTACTAGAACTCACGAAAACCTCTTTTATCTTACCGTAGGGTAAAAATCTTACGAGTGGCAGCCTGGGATGAGTGGAGGCTTGGCTGTTTTACTTTTTTTATTTGAGAGAAAAAATCAGAACTAGTCACAGCCGATTTAGATCACGGCAAACCCATGGAAATGCTCACTATAAAAGCTGAAACTCAGCCCTCTAACCCGCCAGTTCACAGCCAAAGCCACCTGTTCGTCGAGTGAGCATTACCCATTGGACATCAACCATTAGACTAGTTCAAGACAAGTGAAAGCTCCAGCCTAGATCTAGTCTAGAAGGTGAGAAACTTTGTGTCATATTACCATATCTAGATCCAGTTTTCTTGAGGAGACACATGACCCTTTCTCAGATGGTCGTACTACAGAAAATGTGGTGAGCAACTCAATACGCAGTTAAGTGCATTGGAGTTTCTATCAAACTTACACATCAAAACGCTGAAGGCTTTTCTTTTTTATTTATAATTGAAGCATGATGGCTGCTGATCCTAGATCTCTACACATGTCCAAGAACCAGTATTCAAAGTAGGCATGTGGAAACAAGTCTATACTTTCACCTCCCAGCCAACACAAGTGCTTAGGTCATGAAAGTTTTTAAGATCCATGTCAACCATCATTCGCACCATATATGTAGTCACATCCCATGTAAACTAATTGTCTTCATTCTTTTCCTACCACAGCTGATAGTCACAACGTGTCTTGTGTTTCACATCTGTGCTACAGAACTGGGTTGATTTCCGTATCTGACATGGTCCAGACAATAGCTGCACATATCTTGCGCCCATGGGCTATTTGGAAACCTCTCCCCACCTTGTTTCCCAACTCTCCCCTACCCCTGTCACCATAAAAATTCCCTTCCTTTCCCTTCCCCTCCTTGCTTTCTCTTCTCAGCATCCTCCCCTGGGAAGGAATTTCCATATGTGGTAATTCCTACAACTAGGGTCAGTACCGTAATTCCGAATAACGTACTAATACAACCCTAACCCTATCCCCCTAACCTTGCCCTTAACCCTAACACTAATGCCCATCGAGATAGATCGCCAGTTACCACATATGGAAATCCTCCCCTTCCCTGAAATCATGCCTGTCTCCCTCCCAGGCCATCCCATCACCTTCCTCCAGAGCCCAATGACCTACCCTTGATCCCTGTCCTTAGAACTAAAAGCATGTCTCATCCTAACAGCATGTTCTCTCACAGCATGTCTATAACATGTCAATGTCTCTAAAGCATATGTCTAACACTTTCAACTCCACACTCATCCCTCAACCTCTACTCTGCCCTTACCCTCAACTGCACCCCAAATTTTCCAATCCCTACCACTCCCATTGGGGAGAATTTCCATATGTGGTAACTGGCGATAAGGAGTTACGCTCGCTTCGACTGATGCTCCTGTCTCGATGGGCATTAGTGTTAGGGTTAAGGGTAGGGTTAGGATTAGGGGGTAGGGTTAGGGTTAGGGTTGTATAAGTACATTATTCGGAATTAAGGTGCTGACCCTAGTTGTAGGAATTACCACATATGGAAATCCTTCCCTCCCATTGACTCAGAGGTTACTCCCACTCCCAGAGTAACCACACCCCGAAAACTCTTCGGTCAAAAAATCCCCTCCTCAATCCTTATCCTTTACCCATAACCACAGTTTATTTTAAATTTCAGCCCCAAGCTTCCCCAGTTCAGTCATGCTATGTGTGCACATTGAGTTAAATTTGGTACCATATTCATGATTCTCTTCAAACTGCATACCAGTATCAGAAATATGTCAGATACGGAAATCTCACCTGAACACCACCTGCCAACTTCGGAATGGAATTGAGGCTACCAACTTCGGGACGGAGCTGAGTATGCCAATGTTGGAACAGAGCTGAGGCTGCTGACTTCGGGATGAAGCAGAGGCTGCCAACTGCGAGGACGGAGCTGAGACTGCCAACTTTAGGGACGGGGCTGAAGCTGCCAACTGCGGGACAGAGCTGACACTGCCAGCTTGGAATGGAACTCCAACAGTCTGCTCCACTTGATTGTGTACAGATAAGTGTAAGGCAACCTATATCCTTTAAATGATTGATATGAAATCTTCTGCCCTCACTTTTTTCCCTTAAAAATGGCTACTTCTACAATTTTCTTCTCACTGCTCTTTGTCACTGAACAGCACCATACCTGCACCCTTTCATAGCATCCACTTGTAATTTCTTCACAGTGTGTATCCATTCTGTCTTTCCATTAATGCGAAAGAACCAGACCTAGATCTCATTATGGTTTAATGTGGTTGCGGGGATGGTTGAGGTTAGCTAGAAGTGGAATTTTATGTCTGCACATTTGATGAAATAGAAATAAGATTATTTAATATTTCTTTTTTTAAAAATCTTGCAGGTGGTTACTTTGGGAAGGAAGTCTGCTTGCCACGTAGATTCAGCTAGGATCCTCGGACTTGGACGTCGCCATAACTTCTGGACAGAACTGAGGCTGTCACCAACTTTGGGACTGAACTGAGGCTGTCAATTTTGGGATGAACTTGAGAATACCAGCTCGGGACAGGACTTCAATTTGTACAGGTGAATGTATGGCAACCTAGTCTTTGAAGTGTTGATTGGTATGAAATACCTCCACCCCCACCTTTTTCTATTCAAATGGCCTCTTGTACATTTCCTCTCTCTCTCTCTCTCTCTGTCAGCTGAACAGTGCCTGACCTATACACTTTCATAGCATTCACTTGTAATTTCTCTTTAGTGTTTCTGTTTCGTCTGTCCAATAATACAAAAGAGGTAGACCTAATTACGGTTTATTGCAGTCGTAGGAATGGTTGAGATTAGCTCAAAATGTATTGCATCTGTTGTTTACTTTTGACTATTTAATATTTTTTAACCTCGCAGATGGATGCATCGGGAAGGACATCTACCTGCTGTGTGAAGCCAACCAGGATCCTTGGAACTTCGACAGTCCTGGCATCACCATGAGAGATGCCTTCCATATCATCACTGACCCATGTGTCCAGTCTGAACCAAACTCAGCTGCTAATCTTCATGTTCAAGTTTTCGTATAGGTGAGAGATAACAGATGACAATTATTGCAATGCTCAGTGAAAAGAAAACCACTCTCTTTGCTGATTATTTAACAACTTGCACATGACAATAAGATCTCTTTCCATCATAAGAATTAAATCAGTGCATCAGTGCTGAATACACTATGCACTTAAGTTTCTCAGTTCTCCCTTGCTCCATGCTTATTCCAGTCTCTCAGTGACTGTTCAGTACTGTGCTATGAAAATGGCTCAAGACATTTTTCAGTTTTAAGAGAATGTTTCAGGCAAAGCAAAAACAGTTTGCATCTTTGCAACTGCCATTTTGGCTGGAGAATATTGGTGCATTTCATTTCTAAAACATGCCAACATAAGCCTTGAACTGATTTATACCTTTGCCTTTGCGGCACACTACAAAAGTGTCAGTGTATTCTGGTGACGCAGATATTGGATGCAGAAGAAAAGCAAATTGAATAAGAAAATCTAAATAAAAAAGCTGCACAGGCACACCCTGGTCATCTGTAAATTGTAGCCAGGAGCTTTTATTGAGATAGGGATAGCTGTTTGCTCAACAGCTTATAAAGCCCACCTTTTAATGCGTAAATTTTCGGCTGCACATGTCTCTTCTGCTCAACAACTTCCAAGAAAATCCCACCTGAATGTCTGATTTTCACACGGCGTGGACTGCCATGGGGCAGTCTTTAAGCCACAGCATTGCAGCATGACATCAAAAAGCAAAATAGGCTCACATTCATTCGCTCAAGACTGTTATTTTACTTAATGTCGAGTATTATGCCTTTGTCAAAATATTTTGGAGAGGTTGTTGGAGTATTAACAGCTGCTGGAATTTTTTCTTTGATCATGCAGGCAGACACCTCATAGTCATAACGGAAGGACATCTGCATGCCACACACACGTCACACTTCGATAAACACAGAGGCATCTACCCGGCTCCCACCAACGGAAGGATCTCAGGAATATCACTTTGGCATAAAACGGGAGCTGCTCAGTTGGGTACGAACTTTGAGGCGTTGTGCAAGAGTTAATTTGCACAGGTGAGTATGGATCTATATTTTAAACAAAATCTACATTTGTTTATACAGTGCTAAATTTGAAATAATGTGAAATGAAAACGGAATTGTTCATAATTCTTGGCACTGCTGATGGCCAGAGAGGACTAGTGTTTCCATTGTTTTTTTATCTTATTCCACATCCTTTAATCTATTGGAATGTTGCCACATACATCTGCGATTGACAGCATTTATGATAGGAAAATGTGTAATCACAAGTAAAAGGAGTTATTCAGCATTTATATGTTAGAGCAGCTTAACTTTCACCCTTCAAATTATCCAACAAGATTTAAGTTTCTGATACCTGTTGATAAGCACTGGTAATGAGTGAAATGCCTTTGGTTTCAGAACGCGTATTGTTTCTTTCTGCCTTCACTGTGCACTCTACACTGTGGACGTGTTTCAATATAATAAGGAAGAATAAGAAAACTGCATTAATACAAAAAATCTATGCATGACTGTATCTGGCAGAATTAAGATTTAGCCACTAAATGTAATAAATCTGGTATTGTTTCTTTAACTTGCTCTGTTGTCAGATGGACACTTCATGAGGGAAGGATGCCTGGATGGATGCAACAAAGAGCTACAGGAATTCTTGGACTTCAGAACTAATCTCCAAGACTCTCCAAAGCATGCTGAAGACATCTAAAAAAACAACCTGTTGAATAGCCAAGTGAGAGTGAGATTGTCATCTAAACACACAGCTCACCATACGAGGGTCATCATTCCTCAAGACTCTGAACTGCTAAGTCTTCAAAATTCCACTTGCACCAGTTCTACCATATAAGACTTCTTGTCAGTATGATTTGATTGTGCACTTCTATAGAAGTTATTGAAAAGTGATCTGCCTTTGACAACATACATTGTGGGTCAGATTTAGTGAAAAAGATCTGCACAGTGTTATGACTCACCATGACAATATACCTTTCTTAGCATTCAAAGCTCTAAACTCATGTTTTTTTTTCTGTAGTAGGCATTATCTGTTTCTGGCAATTGCCAAACTGGAAGAGGTTTTATTACTTTCGCCTGTTACTGAAATGTTTCATGGAAAAAAACAAAATGTATTTGGAATCAGTTATCTTCTCAGATATTTTTGCTATAACTGGATGCCAAAAGAAGCAATTGGTCTTAACGACATTATCTTTATCAGTATGAACCTTAGTTTCAAGCCGTTTTCCTTTCTAGCTCTGTAATTGTTAGTCCAGAACTGTCTCAAATTCTTAAAATGTCTCAAACCAAAAAGAGTGCACTGTCCAGCACTGCCTATAAGCACCATTCACTGTAAACGGCCCATAATTTCAATTAAAAGGACTTGGCATTATATATCATTTTGCTGTCAGTGGATGACCCAAATCAGCCATGTCTAACAAAGCTGAATATTAAAACTCTTAAAGACAACTCAGTGTCATATCATTTGCAAAGCTAAAAAACAAAGTTAACATTTCCATGAAACATTATATAATAATGCCGTTTATAAGTCTCATATCCATGCTAAGGCCTGCTCACATGACTTCACAGTAATATTACCCCCTGCAGGCCTGATCACTTTTGGACCTTCTGAGCTCCTTGGGGAGCACACAGTGCCACTGCTATTTACAGGCACTGATCACTAGAATTCTGACATCTTCCACTGCCTACAGCCAGGTACTCATTTAACAAATGGGCGGATTGAGAAAAATGTGAATGAAATGCTTTCACAAGACGCTTACTATATGACTGTGGTCAGGAAGCAAACCATGATCTTCAGATCTGGAGTCCCAAACATCTTAGCCCTTTGGTCATGCTGCTCAACATTATATAAACTACTGGACCCTTTCTATGTGATGTTGATCAATTTAAGGGGGTTCTGACTTGAATTGTATTACAAGAGCAAACTTTATAAACCTACAGTTTTATGACGTCCCAGTAGTCAAATCAAATAAATTTCAAGGCTTTCGCTTTGCAATGTCCTTTCTACTTCTAGATCTTCCCTAGCTTTTCATAGAGACCTCTTCTCACAGACCACCACTGCAATGCACTGGTAACTTTAAGCTCATCTGTATTCATTGTTCTTGGCTTGGTCTTGAACTCCTCATTGTGTACTGGAGTCTTGCTGTATGAGCCTTTACGGCCTCACCTCTTTCCTCACCCTGTCCTCAATAATTGTTTACTGAGGAATAGTCTGCATCCTGAGCACTCCCCTAGTTCTGTAAGTCTAACCCTGTGCCCTGTGCTTTTTGAGTCATGTGCCACAAATTTCCTTTATAAACTTTAATAAGAATAATATTATTGCAGTTTATAAGAGTTGTATCCAGGCTAAGGCCTGCTCACGCGCCTTCACATTATTATTACCCTGGTAGGCTTTATCACTTTCGGACTTTCTCAACCCCCAGGAGAGCATACAGTGATGCTGATTACTAGCATTCTGACAATGTTTAACTGCCTATAGCCAGGTACCCATTTTATAGACAAGTGGACTGAGGGAAAATATGAAATGCTTTCCCAAGGCACCTACAACATGATTGTGGTCGGGAATTGAACCCACGAGCTTTAGGTCTTGAGTCAAAGATAAATCGAAGATCAGGATATTATTCTTGCTCAGAGAAAGATCTTTTACATTATATTTACAATTATTTATAAAAGCCAAAAATTCCTCAAAAGAAAAATATTTTCAGTCCCATTAAATGAAAAGATTATACTGCTAAACAGGTGTGTTAAACTTTATAATATCCTCTTAACTTCATATGATTTTCCCACAGCAGTATTATTATGATGCCCCAACACCATTATGAAATTAGTCACTCAAAAGCATGACCATTCATAGGACATAAGATATTAGGAATTCCAGTTCACGATAACGTTTTTGAAGTTCGGCAATTCTTTTTGTACAAAATGCAGAAATGTTGGATATGAAAATTTGAATATGGACATAACAAAATGTACAATGCAGTTTATTGATGTTTCCAAATATATATAAATCTGGAAGCGTGCACTTATTTTTAAAGACATAATATATTTTTAATTCTTAAAACTATCCCCATATAATTATTCCTAGGAGTCACTGGTAGCTTTCCTTACTTTCATGTCATCGAAGAGAGCGAGGATACCTTATCTGGTAACTTCTTCGGTACCCCGCATAAGATTTGCAGTTTCACACTCAAGCATCACAGAGACACATTTCAATTTCATTTCCAAGAAATCAGATGCAAGTTTATTTGCGCTTCCTCCCATAGTTTTGCTGCAACTACAATTTTTTGGTAACCTTCCTCTTTTCTTGTTAATCTTAATTTTGGGCTAACCTTGGAAGAACTCATCATACATAACCTAGATGAATAGCTACTCGCCTCTACGTAAGGCTGTTAGGCCTTTGCATCTGATTTCTAGGTGCATGACTAATATAGCTTTATATTTTTTATCATCAGCTTCAACACAACACAAGCATGTGCATGCAATTTTTAATGAAAAGGATTTTCCAAAATCGGCAGGGTTTTTTTTTCACTTTAAAAATTTCATGATTAAATTTTAAGCCCATATTTTGTATCCTGTTAAATCACACATTTTAGCTTTAAAATTTCTTTAAAGTCACAAAATATTATGCACTCATTCTGAAGTAAGCAAATATTCATGTAAATGTTACTTTACTTTTCCAATCCAGCGGCCACTTGAGCTTCAGCCCTTCAGCCTGATGCCGTGATATAGAAAGTATCAGCTCAAGGGAAAATAAAATATTTTTCTTGTATTAATAGACTGCCAGAATTTGGAGAACCACTTTTCATATTTCCACACCACCATACGAATCTAACACTTAACTACTTGCATGTTGGCAGGCCTTTTGTATTTGTGATGCTTGACTTATAAACACTTTAAAACAGTTCACGATCATATGATACAAGCCAAAAATTACCCAAGTTATATGAGATCTACAGTTTTGTTTAATTAAACAATGAATAGGGAGGCACCAGTGGCATTGTCTCTTTGCTAAATTCTTAGCTGCTAAGTAATTTCAACTTAAAAAAAAAAATAATTGTTAGGGATGTCGTAATAACTGTACTACTTCTATGGCCGTTACAGAATGAGTAAGATTTTGCAGAATTATTGTAAAGCAAAAATCCTTAGCTATTTTTTTTTTGTCCATATACAAGTAGTAAAAAGTCTGAACTTGGAATTGAGGAAAGCATCAAACCTTATGGCCCATGAAATGTCAGTTCATGTCAATGTTTACTGAATCATTTCATAGTGATGTTATAACCAACCAAACTTTGCTTTTCTAGGAAATAAAACGCAACTGGATAAGAAAAAAAATTAGAAAATTTAAAACAGTGCGTTTAATCAACTGAGAATAAAAAAAAAATATGAAAAAAATGTTGCTTGTTAGAAAGTCTTCCTCCCTTCACCCTTCCCTCCCACCCACGACACAATTTGCCTCTATTCATTGGAATGACACATGTAAGGCCTATTCCATATCTGGACTTCCAACAATATAAACTCTAGTTTTAACAAGGACTCTAATGCCTTATGGTCCTCAGAAGTGATCACAAAGTTCCATTCCTAATTTTGAGCATTTCGCACTTTCAGCCCATCAGAGAGAAATTGAGGAATGGTCTCTGAATAATTTTGAAATAAAGGGAAATAACATTAAGGTAATCACTTTTACCACATTTTTATTTACTGCTAAATGATGTAAAACTTGGAGTGCAGATTTTGAGCTCATTTTTAATAAAACTAATACAGAAATACATTTTTCAACGAAAGTGCATTTACTGAGTTTGGGGAAAACACTTCAATTTTGAGCATTTAAAAGTTTTAGCCCATCAGAGAAAGTGTGGCACATGACTCCTGTACCATGAGGTTAGCAATATTTCTTCAGATTTCTCCAGAGATTTCCAGAAATCCCTCAGCTTTCCTGTCTTGCTCCTCTATTGTTATCCTTTTACCTTCATCTTGTCAATTTGTAAATCCCAGAAAGAAATGCTGGTAAACTCTTCTCTTTACATTTTTGAATTCCTTTCTCTGCCGCCCCCAACCTATTTTGCATGGCGAGTCTTCTGTTACCTGTCTGTAAAATGAGTACCTGGCAACAGGCAGTGGAAGATACTGACAGAATGTTATTGATCAGCACCAGTAGATTGTAGCGGTACTGAATGCTTCCCAATGTGCATGTCTATTCTGAGATAGGGCATAAAAAAAAATGGTAGCAGGTCATGGAAGATAGTCTAGTTATAAGGAGCATGTTAAAAATGTCTTTATTTAATTTTTACAACCAGATTCTAATTTATATTGTGGTAAGTGAGTCTCTTTAAACTTCTCTTTGAAGCACTATGAAAGAGCAATAGTTTTGCGGAGCAGAAGTGATTTTCAACTACATAGGAGTGTGCCTGTGGCATCTTGTGTAGTCTTTTGTGTAAAATAAAAACTTTCTAGCATTATTTTAGTTTTAACGATGGGATCTCATGCATTAACTCTGCATGCTGAGCGCTATTAAGAACACACTCAGCACCAGTGAACTGATGTGATTCTTTCGATGGTAAGAGATTCCTTTGTTAATGCACAAACTCTCAAATTATATTCTTTCCCATGCTCACCGCTGAAGGCAAAGTAAGAATTTAAGCAGTATAAATATTATGGGAAGGTTATTTATCTTTAAAAGTCTATTGAAATAACATACATTTAGGCTACATAAACTACATTCACTATATACTTCTTGATAATTATTTTATTTTTCTTATCTATTACCAGAAAAATTACATTGATACTGTAACTGGGGATTTCTCAATGCATGTTAGTGACATGTAATCTGTTCTCAATTGTTGTTCTTTCATGGCAATATGTATGTCATTCAGAACAAGTTAAAAAATGTCGAAACTCATGCTTATGTCCACCCACCTTCTCTTCCTACATGGAAGTTCCACCTTTATGCAGCAAATATATTCATACTCACAAAATCACCTGTACACTGGACTTTGATCCAGCCTAATGTAGGGTGTCTACCGTTAGTTGCAGTTGGGGGAGGGGAAAAGGAGGGATGAGATTGCAGTTGTTAATCATGCCCCTGAGAATAAAGATTTAATAGAGAGCTTTTATTCAATTTCACATCGCTCATGAACTATTGTGACAGAGGCAGGTATGTGAATGAAAATGATAGTATTTCCTGCTGTTATAATCAAATTGCGCGTTGGGAACATGATGTAAATTTATCGACTGATTCTAGTTCGCAATGTGCAGTCTGATCATAACACCAGGAATTGCCATAGAATGCACATGCTTACCTTTGGCATAATGGTGCATAGGAGACATGAACTTTGAAATAATACCTCTCTGTTGTATTAGAACTCTTTATTGTTAAGTTAAGGCACAGTCTATATATCCAAATTTAAAATATTAGCCTGTTCTAGTGGGAATAGGCAAAATAGTATAAATCAAATGAAAGTCACCACCATAACTTGTTTACGTGGCAAGCACAATATTGTGATCTCTGCATAAGAATAAGGACTGCATTTGAGCAATTTTGCAGGCATACTGTCAATATATGATAAGTCTATTTCCTTAGTTAAATATTGTGGAGACTAATTTCATGCTGGAGAAAACATCAAATATTTGATGTTAATTAGTTTGAATGTATTCATCGGCCATATGCATAATCGTTGCGTTAATTAACATACTGCGTTAACTACATTGATCACTATTAGTGTTTTGTTAGTTTCCCATGGTTACCGCAGTGCATTAACTAACTTGAGGATTATGCATAAGGCCACTGACATATCTGTAAAGTAGGTGTGTTTGAATTGGGTGTATTTGTTTAAACTGGCTATATATGTGCAAATTAAAGGTCGGGTAGATGTTATCTGATAATATACAGCTGCACTATGTCATTGTAGTTCACAGTGTAAGATTAATTAGATAACTTGCGCAGTGATGGTAGTTATTTTCACACCATGCTTACTTCATGGCTGCGTATTAGCAGACCCCATATTTTTTAAAACAATCTTACCAGCCCAAGTTCTACCACCGTTATTGTGCATGTTCCGTGTTAGTATACTGGCTGTGCCTTAATGCTTACTGTCTACAAGTAAATTTGTCAGATTTAAATAGTTTGCTTTTGGCCATTACAGAGATGACTTTGTTCGTAGACAGTGTACTTTTTTTTTTTCTTTTTTTGTGAATAGCTTGCTAGTTCTGGGTGCAGTCTTGTATGAAGTCAAGAGATGGTTGGATCATTGTAAAATGATCATTTGTTCTTTAGCAGGCTATTGCATAATCATTGTGCCATAAAAACGTTACTGATAATCCTTTTGTTGTGGTCTGCCGATAGCTTAAGATATTCTTGCCCTTTAGTCTGCCTCACCATGCCATCAGAAGATATTTAAAAGGATGATGTGATCTTTCCTATGTCACTGTCCTTTTACAAGTGCTGTTTGCTGTGAAATTTGTAACCAGTCAAAAAAACCTTTACCATTTGAGAACTTGCACGTTAATGATGGGATCTCTTACCATCGCAAGAATTTCATTTACTCTGTAACTGAGGATGCATTCAGCACCAATGCACTAATTCAAAAGTAATTCTTACGATGGTAAGAGATCCAGTCGTTAATGTACAAGCTCTCAATTATGCAATACGGAGCATTAGTGCTCCTAGGTATCATGCACTTGCCCTTGTCAACGGTAGAGAAGTTCATGTTAAGAAGTGGGCAAACAACATTCATGGTCCATCTGGAAACCACATGCAATTTCCTGGTATTTTGGCTTCATCTGCGTGGGTTCCACATCGACCTTGAATGTTGCAATTGTAGGAAAAATGTGCCATTTTCATACTGTTTTGTCCAGTTACTATAATATACAGTGGCTGACTGAGAGGAGTGGGGTCAACAGTTGACCCCCACCCCCCGCCACATTTTATCTACAATTAGTGCTGTAAATACTACCTGTGGGCAGTTTCAGCAAAATGCTATGCCAGTTATGCTAATTTCTGATAAGCTCTGACTTAACAGCAATTAGAAACACAATGGTTACATTTTTCTTTAAATTGAAACTGCAGTTGGTTGCTGCAAAGGCAGAGTTTTTCAGAAATTTACATAATTGTCTTGGCATCCTGCTAAAATTTGCCCTAATGTAAAGTTGAGTATTTCCCATTTTACTTGTTGGTAGTTTTAAGAAGCTATTCATTTCTGACATAGTATATGAATGGAGGAGTGTAAATATGTGGAACACTGTAATCAATTTGCTTGTCATATGTAGCATGAAGATTTATTCAAAGATTATGAAATAAGGAAGAATTAAGGTGGTTTTAATGAAATTCGAAACATAATCTGTACTTAACTCTTTTTTTAAATACATGCATATCAGGTAATTTCAGATCTTTTCTTCAGTCATTATAAATATTTCAGTCGACTCATCCATGTTTAAATGTTTCCAGTTTGTTAAGTTTAATGACATGAATGTCGAAGCGCCTAGGAGTAAGTGAAATTGAAAATCACCAAAGATGGTTCCTGGTCTAGGTAAAAAATGTGAAGAACCCCACAACACATCCATCGCTACAGAGATTTTGGTTCAGAAACGTACCCTATCAATGTGGTGTGACATCTGTGCGCCCGGGGCCATTGAACATGTGCACTCGTGGTTCCATTTCATGGTTATAAAAACATATTTGGTGTTTATGGAAATTGCTGAAATTCATGTTGAGTTTTCATTTTAGTCCACTAAATGTCATGACCACCAAAGAATTTTTTGGCTGTGAAATGTCATGAGTGAGCACATGGCGGCTTTTGGTAAAGAGATGGACAACCACTGGGGGTCCAATATCTAAATTTTGCACCCTGATGGGAAATATCATTGATGTTTTTGGAAGTGTATCCCATAGTTTATCGCCAGGACAACACAGAAGTTCAATACCAATTTTGCAAACGGCTCAAAGTAGATGTGTGAAAACTGATGCAAATAGCATTTATTGAGATGTGCAAATATGTGATGTTCTATGCATGAATGGTTTGTGTGTGCTCAGTGCACCTTTTCAGGCAAAGTAAATTGTTTTTTGGTTTTTTTTAAATGAGCATCACGTTATACAAATCCTTTTTCAACTAAAAACCTGCTTATTAAATTTTACTGAAGATTTTTTGGACAACAAAGCTGTTCTTCTGATAATTAAGAGCTTCTATTTTCAAATTTGGGTCTTTTATATTTTGGCAGAGGTAGGCATGCACATGTGGTATTTGCTGGTGTGACAAATATATTGCACGTTACAAGTAAATGTACAACTACATTTGAATTTTACATCATATTTTGTAACATGGAATATGATCGTAACAGCAGGTAATCCCATTATGCACATTCCTGTATGTCATTATGATTTGAACCTGAAAAATAAAAGCTCTAAATGTCGCAGCAAGCATGCGTTGTTGGCCTAGAGAATAACATTTACAAAGTTCTTATATCATTGTACATTGCATTGTTAAACTATCAAAATGAAATGAATTATAGTATAAAATATTTTTTAGTAGTTCAGTTCACTTCTGACAATGCCTGTGATTGTGTTATAGTACATATATCATGATTATGACAGTAAACTATCATTTAATTTCAAACATGTTTTTTTACATGCAACTTTGTATGAAAGGAAAGGAGGAGATGGAGGCCCTAGAATATGAGCAATCTTGATTCTCTTGTCAGATTAGAGCAAGGCCACATTAAGAACAGTTTGGAGCGAGCATGTTAGTTTTGCTTTAATGTGAAAGAGGAGTAGGATCACTTGTGTTCTAGAATCTTAAAATCTTAAGACAACAGTATTCACTGATAGAATGAAACAGTTAAATATGTCTGCAGGGCAATCTTTGTCTTGCTTATAGAGCTTTGTCTACAAACGTTGGTTATCAAATTGTGTAAGATATGACAGGGCAAGGGTAAGACTAGCATTTCCTTAGTGTATGGACACAGTTTATATAATGTCATGTCTTCAGTTCTTAAGGATTTGTGAAATTTTGTGCCTACTGACAGTTAAGGTAGTGATAAAGTTATAAGATTTTTTTCATTAGTAGCTATTTCTATTAGTAGCTATTTCTCAAGTCTTCCCTTTGCTAGTGTTTATGAAGACTTAACTTTGGATCCATAATGCAGATTTAAAGCAATTTTCTAGGTATTGAAGTGAACACTATTATTAGAAGTGAAGTCACAATATCCAATAATTCGTTTGTAAAAGTATAAATTTTAATTATTAAAAGAATAGCGATAACAGAGAAAATGATAATTATATTAAAACATTATAAAAGATTGTTCTTTTAATATGATTATGAAAAGTAGATTAAAATTACTTACGGTACCGGTATTTTGTTTGAATGTCTGCTGTAACTTAAGTACACTTCAGTTTTGATAATAAATCATTTTATGAAACTTTTTCAGTGCATTTCTCCTCTTTCTGGAATCAAGGTGAAGTTGAACTTGAACTTGTGAAAGGAAACTTGGCAAAATGAGATCTTTCACATTAACATTGGGATCTCTTACCATTGTAAGAACTGCGTTAGCACATCAGTGTCGAATGTACCCTTAGTTGCATTCAATATGCAGAGTTAATGTAATTCTTACAATGGTAGGAGATGCCATCGTTAAAGCGCAGATTCTCAAGTGTTGTAAGCCTGCCGTTTTATAGAAAACAGCGTATATGCCAAATTAATTATTTTAGTGTTCTCTTTCCATCTGGGTTGTTCCTTTGTAGCTTTAGAGATATCCAACCTAATATGCTTCTGTCTACTCTGCTTAATGGCAATCTGATTATCACAACTTCACTTAATGGCAAAATTTTCACATAAATGCTGTTTTTGTATGCAAGTTCCTTGATAACCTCAATTCCTTATTATAATTTCTATTTTCTGTTCTCCCAAAAAGTTGTGATTAAGCGAAACTAATTGAAAATATGAAGCACATTGCAAAAAGATTTTGTATGCCTCCTTCAGTATTGTGAATATGGTGTATATGCTCTTTTTGCGTGAAATGGCAGAAGTATGTTTCAGTGGAGGCTATTAATATTTGTTGAATTCTCTATTATAATCATATTGTATGTGTTCTATAAACATTACTTGTGTAACATTGTACACTTCACCAACAATGTTTACCTTCTTGTGGTCAGACAGACAGGAGAGATAGGCAGGCATAATAAGCATATTAAAATGTAACTGTTTTAAGACTATATGCACAATTTCTTTATAAATGGAGCAGATAATCTATATTTTCAGTTGAAAGCTCTGAGAGTTTGTGCATTGACAATGAGATCTCTTGCTATCAAAAAAAATATCATAAGAATTACATTAGTGCATCGATGCTGAATGCACCCTAAATAGCATTAAACATGCAGAGTTGATGCCTAAAGGTTTTGTTTTCTTCTTTCCCGAATGCTGCACAACTTTGCGCCCCTGCAGTAACTGGGAAGCATTGTTTTGGAGGTTTCCAATAGTTACCGTGGACACACAAAAGTACATGGCATTGTGGACAAGGCTACTTGGATAAATTCTTAGGTTTCATAAATAAGGCAATCATTCATGAAACAAGCCTCGGGCGATTGGGTCGGAATAGTAGAAAATCAAGCAGATGCATGCGAAGGAAAATCAAAAGGCAGAGTGGAAGAGGGACAAAAAAGGAAACCAGATGAGTACCTGCTGGAAAAAAAGGATCAGAAGACGGATGAAAATCAGAATGAGGAAGATGATGATGATCTATGGTTCTTAAACTCAAAATTCATAAAAATGAAGATGGTGGTGATTAAAAATGAAGAGAACACTGAAAACACACTTTCATAAATATCTGTATTCCTATAATCTGCTCTTTATGAATATAATAAGGTCATGGCAGTCATTGTACAACATCATGGGTGGTGGGCAAGAAAATTTTAAAAAATTCAACTCTTTTCAACAAAGTTCCTGGAATTACATCTTAAGTGGAGTTCTTTGTAAATGTCATGTAGCGCTGCTTTTGGCGGGGGAGGGGAAGATTAAGAAGATAATGACAGACATATACATGTTGTTTCAAAAAAAAAAAAAAAAGCATTTTAAATAAATAAAATTCAGTCAGTGTGTTTCTAAAAAGAAATAGCGAAGTTTCCAACGTGATTTGGGGGTGATTTGATGACTGATTTTCCATTTTTATCTTTTCCTTTCTAAACAATCTAGAGTGACTCTTTTATTATATCCTAATTTTACAAGCTAAACCACATCTGTCTCACTGCTCAGAGCGCTAAAGGTCTCAAAACCTAAAAAAAAACGTAGGCGAATGTGGGATAAGCGTGATAATATTGTACACCCAGCAAAGAGGAAGGACTATAGTATAAAAGAACAAACATTTCTACAAGAAAAGATTTGAAAGCTCCTACTGAGCTCTTTAATCTCTGCAAGAATTTTTTTCATCGGAGCAAAAATTATTCCACACTGCATAAAAAGTTGTTTCTATTTCACAGATTCCAAAGACAGCTCAGCTCACCAGATTCACGCAAAGTTTTTTTGCTTCTCTCGTAAAGTTTTTCAAAATGGGACTTGAAAGTGGCTCCTAGCATTAGTATACAGAACAAATAACTATGTCCAAACAATTAGTTTTATCAAGAGGTTTGTGATACCAATATGTCATGCAAAGAATGCTATACTGTATCAGTTATGCAGTTGTGGAAAATTCCATATCATGGACAATTCACAGATTATCAGGAGAGGTAAAACAAAATATTTTCCCCATTAAATCATATATAACTCTGTTCAAATCATGTGTTTCGTCTTAATATTTGTGATATCAGTAACAAATTACATCATGCAACGTACAGAACACATTTTTCAAATACATGTTTTATCACATGTTAAACTACAAGTAAATGAATAGGGTGTAAAACAAGTTCTTGTACTGTACAACTTAAGCAAGCAAGGATGCCCAAAACTCTCTCATCTTTGTGACACCACTATCAACACCAATAACAATATATGAAGGTTTTCATGACAAAACGCGTTATCCACCAATATGAATTTTTAGCTTATTCCACATACTTCATGTAGCAGTAGGAGTATTTAATATACATGTATATTTCCATTCCATAGAAGGACATTTGATCTATATTATTAAAGACTTAAATTTCGCCTTTCACATAAAAATATGCTTTGAATCTGGTCTGTTTTGCCACAACCCCCGAATGGTGTATAATGCGTTTTGCCATGAAACCCTTCATATGTCATACAAAGAATAGTATAGGGTATCCAAAATATCTTATGGTGCATTCTCCTTTACATAGATGAAAGAAATGAGCCACTACTGCTGATTTATGACTTGGTCAATATGCTTTCGAGTAGGGTGCGGGCAGCTTGGCTATGAGGTTTGTAAATCGTTCTCGCAATCTGAAGACCATCAAGTCTGAAGGTTGTGAGTTCAGATCTGAGTCTAGTGGTTCTCATCTAACGCCCATGGAAAAGACATTTAACTCCCAATGCTCACTCCAATCAGGTGTAAATGAATATGGGGCTTTAGAGTTGGGAGTGGGAGGAATACGGTTCTGCACCGCGGCAACTAGCAATGATTTCATTATATCTTTCACCTGTAATACTGTGTATATTTATATGTATGATGTGCCCTGTTTGATATGTATGCATTAGGAATATGATGGTTGACTGAGTATCCTTGTAAAACAGTTTCCATGTGAGGTAAATAAAAGTCCAATTTTCATTTCAGTTTATTGCAGTCTAACTGGTTAACAAAATGTGGACTATGCAAATAGCAGAGGATAAAATTTTTCATGTTGAAATAATTGTATAACGTGAAACCACACCACAAAAGTGGTGATATTCAGTCCTGACTTTGAAAAAAAACTGATGCAGTCGGTGTTTCTCAGTGGCTTCAGCAGATTTCATTTGTGTCGACCTGCCATCTGCACAGGAAGGCAACATTTTTAACTCCTTTTCATCTAAATTAAAGCTGAAAAATATAAATAAAGGACCCCCACTGTAAAAGGACCCCCACTGTAAACAGTACTGTATATTATTTGAGCACAGTGGTGGTACCAGATCTGCGGACAAGTCTTAGCCATCAAGGAACATTCCAGTGGTTCGAGGGGAACATTTAACTGAGTGGCTCAAAGTGGCTTTTACAGTTCATTACATCATCTCACAAAAGGGGGCATGTCACAATTTGGGTGTTTTGAGCCGTGACTTCTTTCCAGAAGCCCAAAGCGAGATCTAGGTTCTCCTGAAAAGGCATGTCAAAGCTCTACTAGTCTCAAGAGATATTGTAGATTTACTGATTAAGTATAAATGATATCAATTCTAAATCTCTGTGAAACTATATAATGCTCTCCTGAAATACTAAGAAATGTCACATCCGCCCCTGCAGGAGGTGAGTGACAACCTTGGCTCCTGCAATCGTCACATTCAGAACAAACAACATGCAGGCACTAGTTTCACAACCAGAATATCATTATCACCAAAAACAAAAAGCTGCATAAAACAAGACAAACTGTGTTAAACTGAGAAATGCTTCACAAGAAGCAGCTTGGCCAAATGGTTGCTGTGTTGGATGTCAGATCGTGAGGTCAATTCCCATCCAGTCATGTAGTGATTGCCTTGGGAAAGCATTTCATATACCTATTTTATTCAGTCTACCTGTCTGTAAAATGGGTACATGGCTATAGGCAGTGAAAGGTAGTGTTAGAGATCAGCATCTCCAAATAGCAACAGCACTGAATATTCCCCAGGGATTTGAGAGAGTCCTAGAGTGATCTGGTCTGCTGGGGTAATAACAGTGTGAACTTTCATGAAGAGGCATAAGCCTGGATATGAGATTTATAAACCACATTATTATTATCATTAAGGAAAAACCTGTCATGCAGAAAAGGCTACACTTAATAAACTTCATAGAACTTTAATAGAAGCATGGTATTCCCATTCTGATAAATGACTATACTTAAAGGGACAGGGATAGATATATGCTTCACAGCTTGAAAAATCCTCTTTTTTTTTCCAAAAAATCTTAACTGTCCATATTTTCCTTTCCCCTGACTATTTCTTAGAAAACGTTCTTGGATTTTCATCCTTTATATTTTGTCTTTACACATGCTGTGTGGTATCATAAAGCGTGAAAAGCTAACAGACAACTAATACAGATACATGCACAAATTCGCTAGACCAATCATCTGCTAGCCTACCTCGCTTTTTGACACCACACGATACAAGTACAGTGTGGTACTGGCCAAGCGCCCGGAAAAAAAATCCCAACCTTCCTACAGTGTTTTCTCAGAAACTGTTAGGCGAAAGGAAAATGTTCGCAGTTTAAATCTTCTCAAAAAATATTGTTGACTCCCTAGGCTGCAAAGCAAATAACTACCCTGTCCCTTTAAGAATGAGGTATATTTATTACTGAGGTACCTAATATTGAGGTTCAACTGTACGTTACTGTGAAGGCAATCCTTCAATCAGATTTTACTGTCACAACCTGAAAAATATTATTTCATCCTTCAAATCAATCAGATTATCTTGCACAAGTGCAATAAGTTGATGATGCCTAAGACAATTGATGAGCATCTTTACAAAACTCAGTAAGGGCACTTGGTGAAAAATGAGCTGGTTGTGTACTCACATATCATCAGTCGGCTGATCAAATCATGAATTCCACTCTCTAACCCATGTGGAATTCATGATTTGATCAGCCGACTGACGATATGCATTTCTTTATTAAATCATTCGAAACAAGACTGAGCTTGTAACTAATGTAACATCAATTCTTTCCACAGGTATGACATCATTAAGGGTGACTACTCCCCACATTTGTTTACTTATGTTATTTCAAATGCTTTCAGAGTCCTCTCACTGAGTTTTGGAAAAAAACCCTCTTCAATTACGCATGCAAATGTAATTATCTTGCCGATTCCTGATAACTAGTCCTTACAAACTATCTCTTACTCTGGCATTGTGGGGTCATAAATATCACTGGTGAGAAAATATGACTGCCAATATTTCAATACCATTAATATTAAAGATGTTATTCACTTTTCATAAAATTACTCAAACTATTTGGTTTCATATAAATTATACAGAGCCAAATCTTGCAAATGCAAAATAAAATGACGGAGTCACACCCTTTGTGAAGCAAAATGAAACATACTTGTTAAATGCATACCATACACACCGAATTGGATAATACAGAAAAAGAATGTCTATGGGAAAGCATTTAAGACAGATCATGATTTTTCTCTCCCATGAAGTTCATTGGACCTCCTCTGACAGAACACATTCCCTGATTTCAAAGAATTCTCTGAAAGTGTGTATTCTTTAAAAGTGGTGTCAATGCAGTATGCAGCATCCGGGTGCAGGAACATCCACCTACTAACCCATTCTTTGAAGACAAAAATACTGAGCTCTTTAGTGATTATGCACGCTAACTCTCTTTACTGTTAGTTCTACCCATTTTGGTACACCAAAAGAATTAATCTTGACCACGTCACCTCTTAACGTTACGAGTCCAACCAATCACTCAATATGACTTACCAAACTAAAGCCACAATGGTATTAACCTTTTCAGCTCACACCATGTTCCTGCGGAGAACCCCATATCACCACCCATATACCTTGTAGGCTTGTTGCTAAACCTTTAACACCACTCCCATAAGAAGACTGGTTACAGTTTGCTTAAAAACCATTTTCAGATACTGAATTAAACTGAGAATGGACACTGTGGAGTACTAGTATTCAGAGGGAAGGCAAAAGCTATGATCAGTAAAATGTGAAATGGTTATGTTATTTGATACAACTTTCATTATAGATACTATAGACTATAAGATATACAGAAGGATCCAAAAATGGAAAAGATCCACCAGTATTAAAACTTAAGCCTTAGGGCCGGCATACTGACAAATTAACCCATTTTTTCTGAATTATTAAAACCCATTTCATTTGCTTTAAAAAACAACAACAAAAAAAAAGAACCAAGATAATGCAACAGTGTAAGAGAAGTTTTAGCCACTGGCAGAACATTAAACATCTGTTAGGCTGTTAATTAATATGGATCAGGCGCTGGTAAATTCCTTTGATCTTTACCTCTTAAATTATCTCAGTTTACTGGCTAACAGGAACAGCTGGCTAATGTAACATCCCACAATGTTTGGGATTAAACGACGTAACATCACACAATATTTAGGCTTAAATAATGTAACATCACACAATGTTTAAGTTTTTATAATGTAACTTCACACTTAAACAATGTATCACCACACAATGTTTAAGTTTCTATAATGTAACTTCACACAATGTTTAGTCTTAAACAATGAAACATCACTCAATGTTTTTAGCTTATATAATATAATATCACATAATGTTTAGGCTTAAATATTATAACAGCACACAATGTTTATATATAAACAGTGTAACATAGCATAATGTTCAAGCTTATATAATGTAACATCACACACTGTTTTGACTTACATAATGTAACATCAAACAATGTTAAACTTAAATAGTTTGACTTTATACAATGTTTAGGCTTATGAATGAATATAATCTAACAACACACAATGTTTAGGCTTTCATAATGTTACATCACCTAATGTTTAGACTTCAACAATGTGACACCCAAAAATGTTTTGGCTCATTTATTTAGGATAAAATAATGTAGCATCACACAATCTTTCTGATTAACCCATTCAATCCAAGACCAAGAGGAACAAGCAAATTATGAAGAAAACTTAAACCCACAGACTAATGTTATAAATAAACAACTCCTGGTGAAATTTTTTAACCACTTCCCCTGTCTGTCTATCAGCTTGCTGCCTGTGATGTTTTCAAAAATGATGATCGGGGATAATTAAAAGACTGGAAAGCATGTGACCATCTCTGTATGTATAGGAGGCACGTGGCCGTGCGGTTTGTGGGTCGTACTCAGAAAACTGAAGACTTTCAAGTCTAAGGTTTATGTGTTTGACTCGCGAGCTGGGCGGTGTACGTTGTAGTGTCCTTGGGACAGACACTTCGCTTCCATTTCCTCACTCAACTCAGGTGTAAATGAGTACCTGGCTTTAGAGCTGGGAGGACCAGGGTGCTGCACCGCTGGCGACCAGCAATGACTTTGTTATGTATTTCATTTGTAATATTATGTATTTACATGTATGATGTGTATTGTTATATGTGTTTGTATTATGAATGAGATGTGTAACACTGTATGACACTGTAAAACAATTTCCCTACGGTGTAAATAAAGTCGTATTTATTTATTTATTTATTTATCTTATTTATTATAGGTACTCATGCTATATAATATTTCTTCCATCTGTCTTCGTATGTATGTAAAGTGCTCAAACTGACTCAGAGTCTGTTACCGGGAATGAATGCCATATAAATCATTTTAAAGCTACACCTCTGCTGCCATTCAGAAACAAGTCAACCACCAAAACAAGATGGTACTGGTGGGAACTGTGGGACCGAATGGGTTAACTAGCTTAAGATCATGCTGTCCTTATAATTACAATGATGTAATGTCAAACAATCTTTATGAATTAACCCTTGTAACATCACACACTTGTAGTGACTAACTAATACAACATCGGACGAAGTTTATACTTCACTGATGTAACACCAGTGTTTGCAGTGAACTAATGTTACGTCCAATATTTGCGCTTGACTGAGGTAACAGTAATGTTTGCACTTAACTAATGTAACATCAGCGTTTGTAATCAACCAGTGTGACATCAATGTTAACTTTTAACTAATGTAACATCAATGTTTGCTCTTAAACTAACATCAATATTTACTCTTAACTAACATAACACCAATGTTCACAAACAAATAATGTAACAATATACAATTTTTAAGATTACCTATGTAAGATCACACAATGTTTAAGATTACCTATGTAAGATCACACAATGTTTAAGCTTTTCTATGTAAGCCCACAAAATGTCTATGATTAACTAATACAGCATCCGACAATGTTCATCAGTACCAAACACAACATCAAACACTGTTTAAATTAGCCAGGACAAAAAATATAACCAGACACAATCATTCTGTAGATGCTCGGTTGTAAGTTACATTTATATATATGACACCAACAAAATGGGGCTTTTAAAACCATTACAGGAAATATTAATCTCCAAATTCTGAGTAGGAAAAATGTTGGCACGGCTCAATACTGCTCGCACATAAAAACATTCCCTTGAAAGAGAATGGTGAGGAATGTTCAGCAAAGTAAAGGGACCAACAAAAATAAGGACTTAAGAGGAGATCATTTTTTCAGACCTAAGCAATGAACACAGGGAATGACAAAAACCTCTATAACTTATTAACAGGGGTTCTGCACCACACTGGAAATTTTTTTCCAGGACTTTTCAAGGACTAAATGGTCATTTTCCAGGTCATGTCGAGGAAGTCAAAAAGGAAAAAGAAAAAGCAGACAACAAATTTACCGCAAGTAAACGGAAAATCGAAAACATGTCGGCGCGACCTCGAATGCGTCCTGCTTCATCCACGAGCGAAATTTTTCAGCATAATTCTTGCCGGAAGCACAAATTTCAGGACTTTCAAGTATATTTTTGCAATTTCCAGGACTTTTCCAGGATTTTAGGCCCCAAGATCAAATTTCAGGACTTTTCCAGGACTACCTGGAATTTCAGGACTGCGCAGACGCCCTGTATTAAGGTCTACTCAGGATAACAAACCTGAAGCAAGATGAGACATTTCACTAATTTGAAGACAATCACAGTGCGACTCTTTTTCCAAACTTTATGGAACATTTCACTCCGCAAAGAAACTTTGCAAATCTTTAGTGTACTGTCACTCCGAAGAAAAGAAAATTCTGGTAAAAAAAAACTAACATCAAATTGTCTAGTACTGCAAAAATTAAAGCAAATCCACCACAGTCATGACAATCTCATAATCTCTCTATGGCCATTTGTAGGCCAGGCTTGTGAACAATGATACCAACAATCAATGCTCACAGAAACTTTGCAAAGGTTTAGTTTACTGTCACTCTGAAGAAAAGGAAATTCTGGTAAAGAAAACTAATATCAAATTGTCTAGTACTGCAAAAATGAAAGCAAATCTTTCACAGTCAAGGCAATCTTTTAATCTCTTCATGGTCATGTGTAGGCCAGGCCCGTGAACAATGATACAACCTAGTAATACTCTTAATTCCTAGGGTTCATCTCAAGACTTACTTTCTTCCACTAAGCTTAAAACAATGTTGCTCTCTTCATTCTCACATTTAGATCTCTAAGAGGATTGTTTTGAAAATTTAAATCTCATTCCATTCATGCAACCTTCGCCACTTCTACTCTTCAAGTCATTGTTTTCACATTTTCCACGACTGAAAATCCAGACAATCTCCAGATTCATCCAGCACTGACCTTAACATCTAAAATCAAGTGAGAGTTATTAGTACATATATAGCAGTGGGGATTTAAAAAGAGCGTCTGAGACCCCAAAAAACTCAGATCTTTTTGTGAGATGAGTACTATGACAGATATGAGCTCAATCTCTTTGTAGCAAAGTCTACATAAGATTACAGAGATCTCAGATTGGAAGAAGAAAAATTCTTGCCTATAGCTGCTGTTTTACAAAACAAGACTATCATCACACTCATTTCACATTTGCCTAAATTATTTCTTTGATGGTTTGAGTAGTTTATATTGCTATGATCTTCCAGTACCTTCTTTCTCTTACTGATAAAATGCAGGGTTTTGACTCGTTACAATATTCCAATATTACAAGCTAAACCCCACCTGCCTCATTGTTTTGCTCTGAGCAACAGGTTGAGAGCAGTAAATTAGTTTCTCAAAATCTCAAGAAATGATTAAGACAAATGTGAAATGAGCATGGTGATATACCAAATCAGGTCAATTTCACCTTCTGAGTATAAAACATTAAGTTCTTTATCTCCCTGTGCCACTTATTCCTCTGGAGCTTGTGATGTTTAATTTCCTATACAGCCATCTCTAAATGCCACTGAATAAATGAGAATTGTGATGCAATGCAAACATGTTTTTTTCACTTCCAATACAACTGCGTGTGTGGCGCATACAGGCTGTTTCCTTTATCCAACACTTTTTTCATGATAATAACATAATAACAGTAATGAAACTCACTACAATGCCAGATGCCCACTCTGTGGACCCCAGGTGCTTTACTCAACACCTAGTCCTTTTTTCTGTCTCACCTGACACAACTTACAAGTGGAGGAAACAATGAACAGCATTTGGATCGTCTACACTTTAGAAAACGATTTGGCACTCAACTTCAGACATTCATATACAGTATGTCTTTGACCGATATGTTTTCAAACTGATTTGAAAGCTATGTAAAATACTGCTCACTTTCATTTCTTTTGGGAGAGTTTAGCATACAGATGACACAGAGTATGTGAAGATACTTATTACAACCATTTTAAGGTGTATGTGGAAGAACCAAGAGGCTTAAATTTTCAGATCTGGGCTTCTTAAAATACTTGAAAATCATAAGTAACCCTTTGTTGCAAGAAATGTTCCCAGCTTTTAACAAGATTTCACTCCTGTCATCACATGGAAGAGTGGTTCCAATAAAATCAAGATACTGTACGTCAATTCAATTTCTTGAATTACAATTCATCTATAAGCGCTGGCCATCTCTGCTGGATTCCAAAGATCTGGAAATGCCAACGGCAAATTTCCATGGCTTTTCTAGATTTTCCAGGTCTGAGGCAGCCCTGGATGAAGCAGAGGGGATGAAGAAAGGACGGCTCTGCATTAAAACTCTACAACTCCACTGATCATGAGGTGGTCTGCTTCGCTGCCTCTACTCTTGCTAATCTGGCATCCTCCCAGCGACGCACAACAGGGTAGCAGAACAGGAGTAAAGCCCCAAATATCATGTGCAGGGAGCATATAATGATGACTATGTCAAAGGAACCTGCTTCGTCACTCACCCAGCCTGGGGGAAAAAGAAGTTGGAAAGTCCTAAAGTATAAAAACTTCACCCTGGAACCCTGCAATGCCACTTGTTGTCTGCAGAAAGCATGCTACATATAAAGAGAAAGCAAATCAAACACTGAAATTCACTAATTGCTGACAGCAAAGCTACTTGTCCAGAAATGGCTGCCAAGCACAATGCTCAGCTTGATGTGTGTGTTGCAGTGAACACATAAGAACATCCAAAGACCATTGAATGGGTGACATCTGCTTGTTTTTAACACTCCTAGCTTGCCAACACCATATTGCCCTTCTATGACCACCCATAATGACAAGAAGCTACAGCTTTTAATACATTATGTACTTTATGCTTCTTTATGAGATTACAAAGCACTTGTAACTTCATTCAACTGAACTTAAGTATCCTCAAGGAAAAAAAAAACAACAAATAAGCCTGTAGTTCTGTGCAATAAAAATGGAAAGCTTGAAACTTCTGAAAACTACAGTGCATCCTGAAATAATTTTTCTGAAATTTATCATAAAAGATTGTATATATCTATTCTTGCCAAATCAAAGTACATAAAATCTTTTGAAATGAAGCAGTTTCGAGCAGTCAATCATCATTATACACTTGCAAAAGAACTCTAAAATCTCCCTAGTATATTAAGATCTCAGTGTTAGACCTTTATTAACAGCTGCACTATGTTTAAAACTATTAGTCACTGCCAATACCTCAACTTCAACTAAAAGCAGATATACAGTGGGTATTTTTTTTTTAAATTAAAATTTTCTGCCTCTCGCTTGAGGCTAAGATAGCTCCCTTTATTTTTATCTAATCAACATGAAAATTACTATGTTTTTCAAGATGTTGTAGTCTTTTCTTTCCACTCCATTGGTGCCTACTCATTTTTCTTCGTTTTTTTTATGTATTTTCGTTCGTTTATTCTATGTGTTTTGATGTTGAGGAAGGCATATCTATCGAAACGTCTTTAATATTGCTTTGGTAAAGCTTAACACCTTCTTGTTCTTTAACTTTTACTAAGTCGATCTAGTTCAGCATTTCACTTACCTAGAAAGATCTGGCCCAGGGCAGCCCCCATTCCTTGAATCAACAGGATGATTGCAAGATTTTTGGCCATCAGCTCCACACCGACAAAATCCACCAGGACCACAGACATCAAGCACACGTATGCCCCTCCCAGGAACCCATATATGAAACTGTGAACTCCCAGCCATGGCACTGAATCGGCAAAAACAACTACAAAAATGTTGATCCCGCTCAAAAGACACGCCAAGGCTTTCAGCTTGTAGCGAGCGATAAGATTCAAGTCGGCGAAGAACCCCGTTCCAATCCTGGCGATGAGGTCGCCTGCTCCACACACAGAAATCAGCATGGCTTTCTCGTACTTGGTGATGCCCCTCTCCACTAAAATTGGAGGGAGGAAAAGAATGAAGTTGAAGTAACCAAAGAAACAAAGGAATGATACTACAATGAAAAACACAGTGATGTAACTCCTCAAGACACTGAAGTCAAAGATACGCCTTAATCCAGTGGGACGTTTTTTTGGCGTGGTCGTATCTACACCATGTGCCATTGTATCAATATCAGATACATCCAGAATGCTCGGTGATACCAAGAAAATACTACCCGTGCTGGCTAAGAGAGCTTTGCGCTCCACAAACTTTTTCTCTTCCTCTTCAAGAATTTCACTCCATCTTTTGCTCCTTCTTTTCATTGCTGCGTCCACGTAAGAATCATCTTCACCTTCAATGAGATCACTAGTATCCTTACAAGTCACATCTCCAAAAGAAACATATGTATTTCCATCCTTATCAGTGACTGTGCCGTTGGTAGCTGAATGTAGTACATCTCCATTTAGTGGAGTCTTGTAATCGTCTGGAACTGACAGCTCCTCTTCAAAATTGCTGTATCCAGGGTCAGTTTTCACAAGGACCTGAGGAGAAATACAAATACGTGAAGCTCCAGCCGCAAAATTTCTTCACCAGTAATATGAAGTTCAGAGGCTGCCTCTGTATACCATTTACATTTGAGCTCAGGAGGAAAATCCATCTGCCTATAATCATCTATTCACAGACAAGAACGCATGACAAAATAAAAATAAAAGGCTAAATGCAAAGCAGTATCAATTTGTATCAACAATGTCCACAAGTCATCTGCATTAAACGTGGGCACATACGTCAAAAATAATTTTCTGTTTACCAGTACTTTTTCCCTTTGAAAATTATCTATGGTGCATACTGAGACAATCTGGTGAAGAATGAGCATCGTTCTGTTACAGCATGCATGTGTAATAGGACGCAATAAAAACAGCTGGAGTGACTGGGATTTTCCATTGTGTCTAGAGTTATTTCCCTTCCCCAAACAGCAGTGGCTTGTGGCAAAAATGATGACGTCAATGAAATTCCAGTAACTATAATAGACACCTCTATCCCTATGCAGCTTTCAATTAAGGTTTTGGATCAAAATTATAGTTTGACTGTGTAAGCCAGGTAAAGTATTCTGCTAAGCCAGGTAAAGTATTCTGCATTTATATTGCTTCAGCATGATTTTGTTTGATACATCTGCCATTAACAGTGAAATTAAAAGATTCATACAGACTAGTTAAGTTATCACCTCTTCACAGAGTACTGGCTAGACAGCTTGGTCGTGTGGGTAAAACATATTTGGACATAAGCTTATGGCCGCCACGTGCACAGTGGCTGTAAGAATTCGGACTTTGCATAACATAACCCTGGAGGCTGTCTGGGGCAAGCAGAGGCATTATATCATATTGACAGACCACTTGAAAGACTGTTTTACTGGAATAACAGGGCATTGTATGATTTAACACGGTCTGTAGGACGATACAATTTCCCTTTAAGAATAATTTCTCTCCCTACTAAAGGAAATGAACTTAAAGTTCATTTTACACAATGCTCTGCTCATCTTCTTCCGAATAACTGCATAAGAAGGTAAATGGAGAATGGTTGTAATTATCACTGACAATTTAATCGTCGCCTTCCACACAAAAGGGAGTATCCCTGTTTTTCACGTTTTTAAGGAGAGCGATTTACGTCTGATTCGATCATATTGATAGTTAGCTTGAGCCCTTAGGAATTTTATGCTATATCTTTGTTATTATTTGAGCTAGGGATACGCCATTTCGTGTGAACACAGTTCTGAGATAGCACTACGTACTGGTGGTGATAACTCAGAACCGTCAAAAATCGGGATACGCCCTTTTGTGTGGAAGGCGACGAAATGTGCCCTTACTGAGCCATTGCTACTAATCCTATCACAAGAGCACTGCTGTCCAGACAGAGCACTTAGGTTTTTTGCTTTACTCATATAAACATATATATATGCAGTCTGGCTCATTATTCTGCTATTTCTACTACCAAGAGCTGCTTTGTTTTCTGTTGCAAACATACTGAGGGGTAGACAGAGATCCTTACACTGAAGGCCAAATAAACGCTATTGTAACTGGGTTCCAATGTGCTGTAATTTAAATGGCAACAAACAAAAAAAATCTTCAAATATCGGGCTTTTAAATACTGTACTTGCATTTTGTGTATATATTAGTATCAATATATCTGCCTTAAGATATGAACCTGATAATCAGTGATACTCTTTTAAAGTACTGTGAATATTATACGAGACATTTGGCTTCAAACTGCCAACTGGCAACCTCACTTCACAGTGATAGAAAACATTAACACAGAAGAATCAGATCATAAGCTATTCTCAAACTAAAGAAAGATATCAGAAATAATCATATTTGCTTTTCCCATGGGGTTATCGCCCTCTATACAAACTTCATTAGTAGCGAAACTCTGTGTAAAATCTTGAAAGGGAGCTTTTTTTGGGGGGGTTGGTTATTGCAGAGAGTAATTTTTGCAAGTCAAGCTCAATTTGAGTAATGTGTAAAAACTAGACCCACCCCCCCCNCACCCCCCCCAACACCCCCACCCACTCACCCACACACAAAAAACCACTTCCACAGTAATAAAACATTAGTCACCTCTCTCTCTTCCCCTGGTTCAGAATTATCTTCAACCTCAATCACCTCGGCTGGCTTCTCCTCAGGGCCATACTGCTCAATGGGACGGAACAATGCTCCGGATACAGCACAGTGGAGGTATAGGGCTCCCATGATGAGGAGTGTCCCGCCCAGTCCGTAAGTCTCCAGCAAGAATTCAATGATAGGTGGCATGACAAACTGGCCAATGCTAGCCCCTGCCAGTCCGAGCCCTGTGGCAAAGGATCGCCGCTTGCGGAAGTACTTGCCCAGCATGACCAGCCCATTGCCATAGAAGCAGGAGTTGCCGATACCTGAGGGAAATGATTCACACATGTATGTTTATGTATTGACTGACTAATATAAGCACCCATTCTCTGAATGGGATGGACATGTCTACCACTACTAGAGAGCGAATTTCTCCTACAAAGCATAATGATTGCAGCAGGCTGACTGAAAAAGCCTGGCACATTTTTTTCAACCCATCTAGAATGAATTCTTATGAAAGGACACAAAAGTTATTTCAGCAAAATCAAAACAATTGGCAGCTTCATGAACTTTTATACAGAAGAGTAGCAATGAATATTATAATACAGCAGCTGAGAACAGTAAATTTGCCATGTCAAAGAACATGGTGTCTCTACACAAGAAAGATGCCAATTTCTTTGTCAAAGGAATGTGTAAAGGGAAAGTGGTTTCAGGGTGTAAAATTAAATGCTGGAAAAAATGTGCAGGATCTGATGGTGTGGAACTTTTAATTTGCCCATGCTCACTCCATTTTTGTAGTGTGCTATTAGATATAATATCTTGCAATTGCAGGATTCCAGGGTAAACTTGCAGACCATATTCTAGCCGAATTTATTTTTCCCAAAACTGCTTTTGAGAAAACTGAATGGCTTTGTGTGAATATAGCTCTTCACTTCACTAAAATTCTTGTCTCATTTCTATAAATATATCAAGGGCAGTCACAGTTTCATGTAAATGTTTTACTAGGAGATGAGTATTGATATGCTCGTATACAGATCATGCATATGCATAAAAAAGTAATAACGATGGGGAAACCAATATAAATCCTTCAGCCATAAAATATTAGTAAGAGCTACAAGCAATACCTACCAAAACAGACTCCAAAAAATACGGTGACGTAGGCCATATTCAAGAGAAGGCTGCTAAGGGCCATACCAATAAGTCCTATTATCGCCCCAATAATCACCACTTTCTGTGGGGTGATCAGTTCCGCTAGCAAAATGGCTGTGGGGGCTGTGGAAAATTAGCAAAACAATCGTAAATAAAGGAGATGCAGATTCAACAACCAAAGAATCAAAACATCTACAGAAGCATTAACCCTCCTGATGCTATGATAGAATCAATTCTTTCATCCACTTTGCTACACTTGAACGAAGCAATAGAATATCTACACATCTCCTTGCCAAGCACTGGGCGCAGTGGTAAAATTTTGAAGCCCAGTGTCAGCTGATCGGCTAGCAGACAACACGTGCAATGATCATTATCCATATCTATGATCACGCAGCCAGTGAAAGGATGAACCTGAGGCGCCTCGCATTACAAGAGTTAATAGCTGTTTCCCAGATATCCCGAAATGCCAAAGCACTATTAGTCAATTCCCCCTGAGTGTCCCAAGACGCCATCACCGGTCCAAGACTGAAACTCTCAAAACGCTGTGATCAGCATACAGCAACATATTGTTGAGAAGCATGATTGCCATGAACATACTAAAAAAACACAGTATGGGTAACTTGAAGACATAAGGGGTCTGTGTCAGTGATCTCACTTACAGGCATACTGGCTTCTGTACATTTTATTTCTTCTGTGCTCACTTATAGGTACATGTATATATGGGCTTCTGTAGATTTTATATTCTCTGCTTACTTGTAGAGATATGGGCTTCTGTAGATATTTTTATTCCGTGCTCATGACAAGCTCAAAACGAACACAATACAGGCAAGACGATCGCATAGAAAGACATAAAAAACATTCACTGTTAATGACTTTAGTACTAGAACTAGTATTACAGACACTGCAACTACTATTGAAAAAGACACACCATAGTGATGAATGTTAAAATTACTAGAATACATTAGTACATGTGTACATGGCACATCTAATATAGGCTGCTGCATACACTAACATATCATCGCTTGCATGCAAGACCCCAGTGAACGCCACTCTGACCAAACTCCAGTTTTTCACCCCTTAGGACTGCCAAAAATGTCATGCATGTTGTGTTAAAACCTCAAATCTCTAGCCATACTAGTTCCATGGTCTGATTTGAAAACTGCAAATTGATTCTTAAATAACTGATCAACAGGAGCACACATCAGAACATTGCATCAATTTGTTCCGGCACTTCACAGCATGTCATTTATGGGGAAGCTAGAGTTCTTTTGCGACATATGCCAATGTCAGATTTTTGCACCAAGAAATGTCAGAGACAAAAACCAATATGCCTGGGTTTTTTTTCGACAGCTCCATTCAGCCCTAACTCAACAGCTGAACTCTTAGCTACAGCACACTGCATTTATTACCAGTAGAGCTTGCTTGCAAAGAATCACTTTGCCAAATACAAGTTTATGAAAAGTGAGATAGCTTGTGGTCTCTCCTGTAAAATCTGGATTTTGGCATTTATCAAGTATTGCTATGTAAAGACTATGGCATTTCTATTTTAAATCCCAATGGTTTTGCTACTGACACATTTTTGCAAACAGCTAAATTTGTAATTTGTGAACCCTAAATCCTTTTCTGGACATTTCACCTGAGATCACCGGTTAAGCTAGTGCACTGTGTCATCTGTGGGTTTATAAGCCATGTATATTCCGCACTCCAAATGTAGAATGGCATATCTGAACAATTCTTCAGTTTGAGAAAAACATATTTTGACTGTTACAAGGTGCTCCTGGCATTACGTTATTGAGGCTAGAGTTTGTAGTGGTGGTACCTTTATTCATGAGATCAATACTGACAAGAAAGCAATTCCTTCATCATGTTTGGCAGGAAAGGATGCGGTATGCTGAGAGGGTATGAAGCAAGGAGTTAAGAAACTAAAGGCCGCAGGTTCAAATCCCTCCAGGGGCAAAAGAAAAAAAAAATGAGAAGAAGTCATGACCCCTTGAGAGTGCCAGAACGTCAAAAGAACCAAAACACTTGTTAGACAGAGGTATCTTCCTCAGAAGATCTTTCTCTGAATAACAGCGTTTTCTATCTATCAATGCAGATACAGCATTCATCCATGCATTGCTTGACTAGTGCCCTTGTGGCTTCAAAGGAATTCAGAAAAATGCACTTTTCATTGCTCTGCCCCTGGTTTTTGTTGTTTTTTTTAACTGCACTAAGGGACTGTCATCTCAAATTTGACCAAAATGAGCATGGATACATTGTTCTGCCTGAATAAACTTCAAAAGAAGATGTCACAGCAGATATATGCCAACCTGGGTTTGCCAGGGATGGCAGTATTAGTTTCCAATTACAGGTGGCTAGTTCAGTACTTTCCAGTTGGCTTCACCCCTTTCTTTCACTCTGATTTTCTGATTTTCCTATGTTGTCTCATGTCTGTACCCTAAATCCATATGTAGCTATAACATGCATTTTAAATTTTAGCCCTGTTATATTGGTTCACCAAAACCCACAGTAATTACCAGTAATCCAAAGGTCAATCACCATGCATAGAGACAAGGATCTATATAGTCTAGTGTGTGCAGCAGCCATCTACAAAATGCAGTAGTAGATTTAACTGTTAATGTACAGGAATCTTTCTCTTGTCTACCTCTACCACCTATATCACCATGTTCTCAACACAGCCTACTTAAAAACTATTTCTTATCTATCAAGGTATTTCAATGGAATGTGTGATTACTACAAGGCAGAAACTGGAGAAACCATAGCAATAACGATAACAACAACAACAACAACAACAAGAACAACAACAAGACACCAGTGACGTGACAGAGAGTAGTGCTAGCACAAATGTTGTTTACACAACAACAACAACAACAATAATGTGCAAAATCTAAGATTACTCACAACAACAAGATTCCACACGCAAAGATTATTGACCACAACAAGATTCCACAAACAAAGATTATTGACAAGAACAAGATTCCACCAGCAAAGATTACTGACAACAACAAGATTCCACAAACAAAGATTACTGACAGCAACATTTACAACAATGACCACAGCACACTAGTGACATTAGCGTGTTTATGTCTAACACAAGTACTGCTCAACACATACCCCCCAAAGCGTACACAAACGCTGATACGCTCATGGGCATAGCAGCGTAGGCTGTGGAGACTCCAAAGTACCTCAGAAACTCAAGCATAAACAGGCCATATGACTTGGCTGTGCCAACCATGAAGAAAACATATATGAATACACCTGCAATAGGAGAATGGAAAGGGATGATGAAAAAGGATACATGCGCTAGTTCAGGAATGAATAGTGAAGGAGGGTTAGGTGCTAGTTGGCTGATATCAACACTCCTGCATTCGGTAAATTCTCATCTGTTTTTAAAAAAGAACTTTTGCCTCCCTTGCTTGGGCTTTTTCACGAAATTCTCTGAATCTAGTATGGTTGGGATGGAAGACCTCTACAGATTTAATTATTTTTTATATATATAAAGATAAAAATCACGATACAGCAGCTGAGAACAGCATATTTAACATTCCTCTTCTGCTATCAGCTTTAAAGGGAAGCATTTCTAGTGCAAAACTAAATGGCGGAAAGCAGGTGCAGTACATCATGGTGCGCAGCTTCCACATAAACACTCTGTTTTCAGCATTTCAGTGTGCAATTTTGCAAGCAAATTACACTGAATTAGAAAATGTAATACCCACTACAGCAGCGCATTGTAAGGGTCGTCTTTTAATTACATTTACTCAAATAGGCCTACTTCTAATTTTCTAATCTTGCTAAAGCAACAAAATTGGTGCATCACCTTCATGGAAATTCCCCGAGTTTTGTAAATTTAATGAAATACAGGAGTGTTCATTGCAACTTCTGAAGATATTTGCTACACCCTTCGACCTTCAGTCCTTGGTAATTGTTCAATGATTATGCACATCACTGCTTTTAGGGTGTATGGTGAATCAACTGGCCAAAAAAAAAAAAACAACTTCTCTATCCAGTGCTCTGTATCTGTCCAAAGAGTTGGGAAACACATTGAGCAACCCAAAGCAATTTTCTTGTCATGAAGTTTTAGGCTAAGATAAAAACAATACCCACTACCAAATATAGTACAGAAAGAATAGAACAAATGGAAACATTTTGATCAGCTGACTTAAATTCTTTAAAATTTAGGCCCATATGATTCTTAAACAATCCCGAAAGTGAACAGTTGTCAGCAGGTCTACAAAAAAGTCAGTCCAAAAAAAAAAAAAACAACAAAAGAGAATGTCAGTTCTTATTCGTATTGACCAAAAGCAAGATTCTGCTTAGTAGCCAGAACAAATGGCGTACCTTTTGATCAACTGACTTGAATTTTCCTATGTTGAAGCTTAAATTGGCCCTTTAACAATCGCAATATAAAGACAGCTGGGAAAACAGAAAGTTCCAGCAGTCTATACATAAGCTAACCGATAAAAGTAATAAGAGGGTAATATGAATTTTCATTTGTGTGACTGGAAGCCAAAACCTGTTTAGAAACAGTTCACTGTGCATATCATCACATGACCAATCAGTAACCTCTGGAGTGAAGGTTGAAAGTCACATGGTGCCACTAACACTACGTCCAAATATATATCCATATGCTTCGAACAAAATACTTAATGTAACATACCACCGACAGCGTAGACCAAGGCACCAATACTCATTGGCAAGGATGCCTCGGTCACGGAAGTCTCAAAGTGGCGTACGAACTCCAACAGAAAGAGACCGTACGATTTTCCTACACCAATCATGAAGAATGAGATGATGCTAACACCTAGAATATATTGAAATAATAGATCAATTAAAACATAGAGATGTGTTTAAAAAGTTTTGTTTGTGGCTGCAACTGCCAGTCTCACTATGATGATTTGGGCTTTCCCTAACCCAACCTTACCACATGTACTTCCAACATTACAAAATAACAGCAACAACAAAATCTTCAGGATTCCATGAAGATCTCTAAATTTGATTTTTCTGATTTCAAAGTGATTCTGAATGACATTTCAGTGATGTCTGCAAAACTATATTATACAAGACTAACTCTCCATTTTACAAATGGGAGCAAGATGACTGAGATCTAGTGTCAACATGTCCCATTATTAAAGCGAGCCAGACAGGCAATGCACCAGAGGCAACAGAATACCTAGCACATCGAAAGGCGTCATATACAAATGCATTAGCCTTCATGAAAAAGGTGGAAAATGAAGGGTAATCGGAATTAACCCATACTGAAATAATTTAAAATATGGAAAAATAAGAGAAGTAGTATGTTGCCGATTTTACCTAACTAAAACATAGTCAGGAAAGTCTTAACTTCATACTGAAAATCTGGATCTTCCACAATAACGGCGGAGTTGAGAAAGGCATTAAGAAGTTTAATAATGCATCTTTTATATGTGAGCAGTCGGGAAGTGTGTTAGGGTCACGGGTGAACACTAGGTTCGCACATGGAAGTAGGGGCCGATTTAGGCAGTAAGTATTTAAGGATTAAATTGCTGTGAAGTTAGCGTCCCTGTAGTGTAGTGGTAACAGGTTCAGACTTGCAAGCTGAGAGACCCTGGTTCGATCCCCGGCAGGGACAGAAATTTTCTGGTGTAGGTTTTTTCGGCCCTTCTTCTCAAAATTGATCATTCACAGTAATTTGGTAAAATCCCTGATGACACACTTCCTTACAAAAATATGTAACATCTGAAAAATTATCAGACTAAGCTCACCTTCCTCCCCCTTACTGAGAAAGAAAGAATACTATACTGTAATGCCTTTCCACCCGGTTACATATATACATAGTACTACATTTATAAAATACTCCAAGGTATAACGAAATATTAAAAGTTGATTACAAATGTTCAAAAAGTGCTTTTTTTTCTTCACAACTGGCACTATACTGCAGAAACTATTGGTTAGAATTTTGTGTTCAAAGAAATTAAAACTTATTCGTTTTCTTTTTGAGGTCCTTTCAAAGTACCAAATTTTGATATTATTCCAGATATCTGTCCTGCAACAAAGTATTTCCAGTTATTCCTTAGGTTTCCATAGTTCTACGATCACCAGTACTCCTATGTGGTCAGAATGATAAAAGCCAGGTAATAAACTGATCAAAACATTAGTGCGAGGCTCAACAGTTCTAAATCAAAAAAAGAAAGTGATTATCTTCAAATATTCTGTTTCGGCTTTTTGAGGAGGGGATGCACTATAGCAAGGTGTGTAAACCCAATATTATTTTGTTGCAAAATGAAGAAATTCTTGCATAAAGCTCAATTCACAAAATTGGTGAGTTACATATAGATCCTCAAGAAAAAAAAAATTTTTGAAATTGAACATTTCTACAGTGTCTTCCCGCATGATTATTTTGAAAACCTTTCGTTCAGGTCCTAGGGGACTGTGAAATATGCATAGACAAATCACTTCAGAGTATCCTTTGTAGTGGATTGTACTCATGTAATACTGTATTGTAATGTATTATGTTGGCCTATGGCCTAATAAAACCTTTGAACGTGAACTTGAACCTATAAATTTCATACTTTACCATGTCCATAAAAGAGAACATATTACATATCCTATTACATCTTACCTAAGACAATCATCCAGGCCCATCCCCTGTCTAGCGGAGGGGGTGGCTTTTTCCTGATAGTCACAGTTGCTACCATGGTGAAGGGTGATAGTGGTACTTCTAGAATGTGATTACATGTATTTCAAAGGCTGGTATCCACTTCCTTCATGACTGCAGAAGAAATTAAAAAATGAGCAATAATTATTTCACTGTATGAATGCAGTAATTTTTGCATTATTATATTAAATGCTAAATCATGGGGTTCACTGTAAAACATCTTGAATTGATGCAACAAACATAGCGGTGACCACAAAAGAACATCACATCCTACATTAATCTGGATCGTCATGATTGTAGAAAGAAACAAAGAGAGAAAAATCACTATCTCACTCTATGCAGAAGCTTTTCTGTTACTAGCTTCAAATATCCAATCACGGGCTCCACTGTATAACATCTTGAAAACCTGTGACCAAAGCAAAAAGTAGGCTAAAAATACGACACATCACATTAAGCATAATCCTGAAATTCCACACAATTCCTGTGAAGCTGACACTGTATAAAATAACTGGGACTTCTGAAAACATGTATATGCAGTCTTACACAATTCAATGACTCATGAATCTCAATGTTAATAGTATCGAATAGTTGTTCCTTTCTAGCTCCATTCAGTAAGATATTATGAAACACCATTGATCTGGTATCCTGCAGGTAGTTGAATTGATATGTAAATATTGACACTCCCATCTATATTTCTCAACTGAATCCTTAAAAATGTTTGAACTGGGGGATGGAATAGATCATCTACTGACTTCAAACAGGTAACTCCAGTTGTCAAGAGACAAGCAAATTCAACATGTGCATAAAGTTCCTACTACATTCCACAGACAGTGTCCCCCTTGTTACAGCTACCATGTGGAGCCATGTCTCTTGTAAAAGAAAGTGCTATCATCTGTAAGACTTTAGAGACCAAGACGGGAAACTTCCCAATGGCAGTACGCGATCACGAAACTAATACTGCATAACTCCACTTCGAAGGAGTTTATAAAATAAACTCCCAGCGGTAAAGAAGGCCATATGATTCCTTTTCTGTTAAATTCAGCTAATCAACAATGCCACTGCGATAATGACATTTTTTAGAGCTAGTGGCAAGCGAAATACTACTGGGTTCAGATGTCATTCTTGGGATTGGCTGCAGGAATCCTTGCCAGGGCTGGGACTGTCAGGTAAGAGGAGGGGTTCGACCTTGACCAGTGAAAAGGGTAGGGTGTGTTTTCATAGCAACCAAGCTCAAAATTTCAATGGGCTTGCTGGGGTTGGGTCAGTCTTAAAAGTTAAGCCACACAATGAGCTTAAATCTGATACTGTATAAGTCTGGGTGAAAACTAAAACTTTGAATTCAGAGGGTGGCTTCAAAGGCTAATACAGCCAAATGAGGAGAAAAGGCCCCAACTACATGTCAAGTCTGTAACCACTAAATCACACCGCATCACTTGCCTAACTGTTTTGTTTATCGCCGTGAAATCATATCCTCGAGGGCGTAACTCGATCCCAGCTCGCAGTCGCAGGCCCGACCTAGTTTCCCGTCTTGG
>JAWQUT010000603.1:50230-94915 GCA_033807755.1 Ellobium chinense | reverse complement strand
ACACACACACATTCACCGAACACACACGCACGCACACATTTCTCTTTACTCTACTTCTCAAACACACAAATACACAATGTACAACTATGCATAATATACCTTACTGTAACTAGTATCTAGTAACTAAAAAGGAAACAAAAATGTTAGTTACGACCCATCATTGTTTGGTCATTATCATTACAGTTTTACAGTATGTTTTTTTCTATGTCGGCATGAAGAAGGGTTGTCAAACTGACAATTTTAGTGCCAACATGCACTTTTACTTCTAATGCTTTTAATCGGCATTCTTTTGACATCTCATTATCACTTCGGTTACTGTAAACTTCTGCACTCATATCAAATGGGAAAACATCATACGACTCGCGCTAAAATTCGGTCTTCGCGAAAAGCCATTCCGACTNTTTTTTTTTTTTTTTTTTTTTTGCAATTAGATCCTACAAAGGAAAAAAAAAACAAACACTTTTACAATAGTCCAGATATTCAGCTATTTCACTGCCAGTGCTATGTATATTGAAGATATGACATGATTTAAAAAATAAAAGAACAACAAAAATACAAGTGTTAAGGTGTATATATTCGAATTAAAAACAAAGCAGACATGTCATTAATATAGTTTTCACATCTCAATAAAGCTATAATTTTCACATCTCAGTAAAGCTATAATTTTCACATCTCAGTAAAGCTATAATTTTCACATCTCAATAAAGCTATAATTTTCACATCTCAATAAAGCTGTAATTTTCACATCTCAATAAAGCTACAGTTTTCACATCTCAATAAAGCTNCTCAATAAAGCTGTAATTTTCACATCTCAATAAAGCTGTAATTTTCACATCTCAATAAAGCTATAATTTTCACATCTTAATAAAGCTATAATTTTCACATCTCAATAAAGCTATAATTTTCACATCTCAATAAAGCCATGATCTTCACATCTCAATAAAGCCATACGAGATAAAAGAAATTGGCACATTTTGTTAGAGGTCTTTCACATCCGTCGTTTAATCAAGTATAGTATACAGTTCACAATCACTGAGTGTCGCTGGGGGGCTTTGCTTCACGATTGAAGGTCAATATGACACATCACAAGTATTAAATATCGTTTGTGTCTTCCTGTTATATTATCCACAGTCTCTATCCGTCTGTCTCTCTATATATCTTTTTATATCTGACATGGATATAACGTTTCTTAACTGACAGGGCGAAACGCATGTAATGCTCTGATGCGTGCACCGTTTCTCTGCGATATTAAACCTGTCAAGGGATTTTTAACATCCGCAACGTGCACACGGGACCTCTTTGTTTTTCACTCTTATCCCAGATATGACCAGACGTCTGCTTTCCTACCCTGAAAACCGGAAGTGCTGCCTCCCTCCCCATGGGATAATTATTGCGACTGGCGTCATTGACAGGGTCACACTCACGGAACATACAAGAAGACATTGCATCGAATTTTGACACTGTCAAACGATGGATTAAAAGTTAATGTATAAAGATATACCCAAAGTGTTTATATATCTCGATGTCACTACATCTTATCACAGAATACTATTCTCTTAATAAACGAAAAGATAGGACCCTTATGAGGTCAAGTCGTTCAAAATGAAACACTGTGCTCTGAATAAATATGAAACTGACGAGTGGTATGATATGAACAGGAGTTTGGCTGATCGTTAATTTCATCCACGGTGTCAGCGGTTATGGAGATACAGCCCCACTGGAACTAGGAACTTAAAGACTCGCCGTGGGTATATAAGGATAGGAGGGGTATGATGGGACGCTTCACTAATTGGAACTAAATCGCATGGTTCACACCGGAGCAATACGTTTCCGAATTTCACGAGTAAAACATTTCACACTGCCTCGAAACCCTGCAGCTCTAGTCTATAGTTTACCGTCCCTACGTATATCACGATAAAAAAATAGAAATACAGTACAAACGTCTAGTATTTGAAATATGAAAAGAAATCCACCTGAGTCGAGCCAGCTTCCACAGCCATTTATGTATATGCGAGGGCTTGTTTCCCGTCGGTAACGATCGATTGGGCAGCATAAACGTTAAGCCTGGTATGGATAAACACCCTCCTCCTCCACCTCCTCCCCCCCTTCCCCCGCCCCTCGAGAGGTGTCTCGTTATTTTGATTAACTGCTGTCGTTCTACATCCAGATGTAGATCTAAACATTCTGTCAACAAGAGGTACCACTGATACCGCTTAGTCCAAACCACCGCTTACTCGCAACACAGCAACAACAACCAACACTCTGCGAAGCGTACTGCGGTATAAAAGTCATTGAATAATCGCAACATCTGCAACGAGTTTCAAGAGGAGACGAGTTTCACAAAAGTGGAATGTTGACTGTAATGCTACCGCATTATCGAAATTCAAAATGATAAATGAAACATGGTGCTCTGATTAATATGAAACTGACGAGTGGTATGATATGAACAGGAGTCTGGCTGGTCGTTAATTTCATACACGATGTCAGCGGTTATGGAGATACAGCCCCACTGGAACTAGGAACTTAAAGACTCGCCGCGGGTATAAAAGGAGAAGAGGGGCATGATGGGACGCTTTTGGTGTGTCTTTGGTGCCTTTGGATAGACAAGATAGATGTCTCTGTTTTTCTATCCGAGTTATCTCCCATAGCGTACACAGTTTCCCAGATGGCTAATCAACAACAACAAATTTAACAACAAGTTCAGTTAAAGCTTATTGTACAAAAAAGTTCATAAAACTAAAAGCATGAGACAGGAAGACACACATTCACAAACTGACGACACTCTACATAAAAATGACAGAAGCAAACCGAATTAGACTTAATTCTAGTAGTCTAAACAAGATTTCACTACAATACTAAAACAGCAAAATAATCTCTTAAGTTCCATGGTATTCTCTGATTGCATCAGCTTCCTAGACTTCAACATATTCGATATAATCGTAGGTGTCACTGATCAGATGATAAAAAGAAACGCAACGCGAGAACTTTTCGCGTGTTCTTGCAAAAATGTGATACTCGCACATACGGTCGTTGCCCGTAAAAACCCGCGGGGTTTTAGACTTTACGTGAAAAACTTCACACTCTGTCTCTGACAAAGAGCTGACTGACTTGGATTTATTTGATGTCGCCTAAGGCAGGGTGGCTCTATTCAACGACTCTGACATGGAGCAACACGAGGTGTCATGTTAATGTCTACCCCCACTGCTTCAAGCCAGAAATTGCTCTCCTGTCTACCTCCCACTGCGACAGACCGAATCCCAAACTCACAGTGTCACAACCAGTTACAGCCACAGAAGTCTTGCAGTCCCGTCAGTCAAAATGAGGTTTATGTCGCATTTTGGTCGCAGGTTTGATTCCCCTATCTCCCCCACATCACTTTCTTGCCTTCTTTCATTTTCCCTCTGCGTTTGTTTTCTTGAGGACTTTCCCCGTTATTTTATTTAATATGAGCATCTGTTTGTGTCCGCTCACTCCGCAGTTCTATTGGTTTGATAAGATAGCTCCATATAGTCTATGTACTTTTGAGAGATGTACTTTTGATAGATGAAAAAAAGTTTTCACCTAACACTATTATAGTTTGAGATATAGTTGTCTGAAGTGGCAATGGATCACCCCCTGCACTGGGAAAAAAAAAAATCTGAGAAATTCGTGATCGAAAAACGATTTCACTACAACCTGTCATATAAAAATTACATTTATCTACAATTACTAAGCATTTGCCCATAAACCAATATTTATGTGTACAGACATTGTTTTAATCTTATTTTAGGCAACAAACAATGCAATATCAGATGGCTCCTATCATCTTTAGAGCCTGGTATTCAGTGAGTTCCTAGTCGGGCGACATAAGCCTCATTTTGACTAGCAGCAATACAAATATTCCAAGGCATTATATGCCTGGGTACTTCCATAGTCGCAGTGATTACAGTCAAATCAGTTGAAACTTGATCTCCCATATTCATAATAATAATAATAATAGTAATGCAGTTTATAAGTCGCGTATCCAGGCTAATGCCTGCTCATGCGACTTCACACTATTATAACCCCAGCAGACCAGATCCTTGTAGGACTTTCTCAACACCATGGGGGATCCGGGAGTATACAATGCCCCTGCCATCTACAGGCGCTGATCACTAGCATTGTGACAATATCTTCCACTGCCTATAGCCAGGTACTCATTTTACAGATGGGTGGACCAAGGAAAATGTGCATGAAATGCTTTACCAAGGCACTTATCACGCGACTGTGGTCGGGAATCGAACCCATGACCTTCAGATCTTGACTCCAACGCCGCAACAATTCAAACATGAAAGTCCAGAGAAAGTTGTTAGCCCCAAGCCTCTAGTCAAAAGTTGTCAGGAGAAAGTAAAGCAGGTTTCGTTACGGACCTTACAGCTTATAGACACTAGAATCATAGGTGACTTTCACAAGGAGTTCATAACACACATAATAATATCGTCACTGTCATAGGCAGACTTCGTATCTCAGAGACAGGCAATTCGCAAACTGAGTGAATTTCACAACACGCTCATAACAACATGTATTATAATATCGTCACTGCCATTGGCAGACTGCGTATCTCAAAGACAGGCAATTTGCAAACTGGGTGAATTTCAAATCAAGTTTCTAACATGCATTATAACATCGTCACTGCCATCGGCAGACTGCGTATCTCAGAGAAAGGCCATTCGAAAACTGGGTGAATTTCACGACATGCACTATAATATCGTCACAATCACAGGCAGACTGCGTATCTCAGAGCTAGGCAATTCGCAAACTGGGCTATTTATTGGACTTGCTACAACCCAGTGTATCCATCAAATGTCACAGACAAAGTAAGTCATAATATTATTAGATAAAAATAGCACCACACCTTGGGTCTGGCTTTTTTTTCCCTTGTCTAATATAATGTGTCCCGTCTCCTAAAAAACTCACCAAAATGAGATAGGCCCATGACTGTAACGATATATATAATAAGTATAATATATTATATGCATAACTACGCAGTCAGATTTACACAGCATGCGATACGATCGTAACATCAGGAAATGCCATGTGCGCATACCCACCTTTGCCATAAATGAAAATGAAAGCTCTCTAAGATTGCCTCGCACTAATTGCCAAGAATAGGAGAATGTGCCTATATAGCAGAGGTAGACTAAGTACCCACGTCTGAATGTTTTGTACCAGCTGGCATTTTAATGAGTATGATAAAAAGCGAGTCCCACGCTCTTTGTTGCCCGAATAACGTTCTAATTCCTAGACAGTAGAATTCGCCTAGCTGCAACTCGCTTTATTGCCACTTTCACTTAATCGAATGGTTTATCAGATGACTTTGGTGTAACTGTATCTTTTGCACAAACGTCACTGTCAGGGGGAATGTGTTAAGCAAAGGTTGTATTAACAGAGTTCCGTTAGTTGTACATATATTATCATCTCATATTTGTGAATTCTATTGTCCGATGGTTGGCCATGCAACTTATGGAATAAGATACAGCAAAGATCGTTTTTAATAGGTAACCGCCAACAAAGCTCACATCCACTTTAAGCAAATGTAAATGTAAGCAGTAGTATGACTGGGTCATCATATCTGGCTACTGAATTTTCTTTTTTTTTTTTAAATGGCATCAGTTCATAAAAGCCAATGGAACAGACCGTACTATAGGCCAGATGTATTTCTCTGGCAAAGGTAAACAAGAGAGCGGAAGTAATGATTGTTGGAGTTGTGATTTGCGGTGTCCGATGGATCGCACATATATAAATAATAGTCTATTATGAGAGAGGTCTGTTACCGTAAACAACACATAAAATTTGCTTTGAGATTAGAAATATTAGGCTTCAGCCCTACTGCTTGTGCCTGAACACACACGCACGCACGCAGACGCACGCACGCACGCACGCGCGCGCATACACACACACTCTCTCTCTCTCTCTCTCTCCCCCTCTCTCTCTCTCAAAAATATCTTAACAATACTTACAACCTTCAAACGCTGATTATATCTCAAACTAATCTGTTCCAAATGACTGACTTGATGGAGGTAGGGCCTATGCAGCAACAAGAAAATGCTCTATGCCCTGTAAATGTCGCACACAACACACTCAGAAAAAAAACAAACTATAAATCGGCGTCCCAGAGGAAAACTGTCGTAACACAAATATACCAACCGAGCAACATACATTACTTTTCAACTACGATTTTACCATCCTTAGATAGACTTACAATCAAATTTGAAAACGCAGAGTCTCGCTTTCTCTGTGGAGTAGAGAGCTGATATTTTCACCCGAAGTGCATATTGGCCACTCCTCCTGTAAGATCAGGATTCAAGAGCCATTTCTGACCCAAAACTTAGTTACAGCAGTCTTCCAGCAGAGCGGTGAAATGGGGTGCCGGTCTACTTATCTTTTTGATCACCCAAGCATGACGCAAACATGGGCTACTAGTCTAAACTTGTATCCCAGTAGACACTGGCCTTGCGGTGTGAAATCAACTGTGCTGTTGTTACGAAGCTCTCTCATAGTGATGGGACTTACTCCAATCCGGATAAGAATCCACCGAATCCTCTTGCCCTGGATTCGAATCCGAATTCGAATCCGAATTCGAATCCTAAAAGTGGTCTCGATTTGAATCCTCTGATTCACAGGAAATAAAAGCAAGGTTCGGTTAGTAAGAAATCACTATCAATAGTGTCCTATTAAAATGTGGGTCTCTATCGAAATGTACAGGGGTAAACCCTTACGCTTCATTTAAAATGAAAATGTACTGTAAAAGATCCCATGTTGTAGCGATTCCATTGACACTCTGTGAAGTACAAGCGCAAATTAAATCCATTAATATAATCCTTCCTTCCCTCGGATTCGAATTCATCGAATCCTGGCAGTTTCGAATCTTCTGGGATTCGAATCCGCCCAACCCTACTCTCTCATCCAATACATAGTAGTTTCCTGAACCAAGGCCACAACTAGTCTAACAGGTACATGGTAATTATTGACTTACTGGTTGTCTTTTCACTACCTTGAACTTGATACACTCGAAACACCGTCATTCTCGTAATGTTTTTGAGTCTTTTGTTTTCTGTTATTTTATTCACAACCGCTTATGGAGGGGGGCGGTTATGTGACATCTTTTGCCATCACTGGAAAAGAGAGCTCGGCAACATGGCGGCACCTATCTACGGTTTCAAATTTTTTAGTGGATGGAATGTCTTATCAATGGCCTTGTGTCGAAGGAGGAGGATGGGGCAAGAATCAGCAGTGGTATGTGTGCTAATGAAGAAGGCAAAGATATACAAGTATTGCAAACACTACTCGCAAGTCAGTGAACTATTTTCTTGCTCTTCCGCGTTAGTCGCAGCCATGTTGGCTTGACTAGAGACTGATATTTCCTTTGCCAAAAACAAGCCTTTTTGTGACGCCTCAGAGACCAATCAAACGCAGCCCAGGAAAAGGGGTAGTTGGGACGAAGGGGTCACAGTGTTCATTGTTCAGACTGCCTCCCACAAAGATCTATGAAGAGACGTCTAAACCATCGCTGATCAGTATGTTGTGTTTTCCCCTTTAAAATGACGTTATACTTATTTCAAAAACTCTTTGTCCCGTCTCTACATGGCAGCTGTCAAAGAAAACCAGACGTAGTCAAATAGCAATCATTTTAATTTATTAGAGACTATCGCTATGTGTAAAACAAAGAATTTATGTAGTCCATACGTGCATACAAAACAGCATTAAATGTAGGCCTATGGAGAAAAGATCTCAGCCCGGACCATATCATTAGACTATAAAGTACCCTAGTCACGAGCACCTGCTGGCAAAATAATGAACAGACTACACGTGCATACAATGTGGCATTAGATATAGATTATACATATCACAGAATTGATTGACTTCACACTACGCCCAGAGCTGACGATTAGATTTTACACGTACCTACCTATATTCTAGTCAGTCTAACGTCTATATTAGTTTTACTATACACATCACAGAATGAATTTATCGAGGTCAGATCTCGCCCCAGCACCAGATCACTGAACTGCCAAATACAGTGTACCAATTCATGGTTCATGCCACTTTTTCATGCTAAAACTTAAGGATGTTTTACGATCCCTTTTCAGCAAATTTACTTGCTGTCTGGTCACAGTTTGAAGGAGTGCTAAAAAACCTACCAATCGCTGTAAACATCAAATAATGCGATAGCAACTTTTCTTATCTCTTGACTTGTTTTTTTTTTTTTGTTCTCTGTGCAATTCCAAAAATTGCGACTATCGCATACCCATTACCGAAAGCAGCACAGTTTAAGTACCCTTGCGTCCAGAAAATTAAGAACTATTTAAGGACCTAAGATCATTTTTTTAAACCAAAAAAATTAGGCATTTTGTAGGGACATAATTATTTAAAGGATATTTAAGGACATTTATAGACCCGCATGAATCCTGCCATTATTCCTAGTCATGCATCTATTAGCAAAATAATGAATAGTCTCCCTATATGTGTACACAGTGCAGCATTAAATCTAGATACCATCACACAATTTATCAACTTCAGGCCCGCCCGCGAATCAGCTGTTTGCAGTACACTTCTGGAAAGGACGTGTAAATATAGCAACGCTTGTGCACGTTTCCCTATTAACCAAAAACACTCTATCAGACGTGGCTGAAGTTCACGGAAACTGCAAACCAAAAGCCACCAAAGTACACTGTGGTCAGTTGACTCTTTAGTAGCTTCTTTTTAACCCTTGTAGCCAACTGGCTGGATTTGGGGCCAATCACAAATCAGGAGATAAACAGACTATTGTGAAATAATGAAAGCAGTCAACATGCGCTCACGTATAACTGATATTACTGTACGCATATTTTTAAAATGCCATCGCGCATACTTACGCAGAATGAGTATTCTCAGTGAGAATGCTGGTATGCGTTTGCAAGAAACAAAATCAGCACAAAGTGATTAAGAATAAAGACAAGCATTTACACTTCAGGGAGGTAAAACACTCTTCAGCAACAAAGCCTGAATCCTCTCCAGTGGCTTGGAGCTCACGACATTTGCAAGCACGAAGAAGACAGTGCTCACTAAGTTAACTCGATTTATAAACTTCACTGGATTACAGCCTAAAGAAACAGAAATTTGCACAATTTATATTGTAATGAACATTCAAACTGCTTTCTATCACAGTCTTGAGGGGATTCTATAGACAGACTGTTTAGATCTATCTATACCTAGGCTATTTAGACCTATCTATACCTAGGCTGTTTAGACCTATCTATACTTAGGCTGTTTAGACCTATCTATACTTAGGCTGTTTAGATCTATCAATACATAGGCTGTTTAGACCTATAAACCTTTAAATGATTTAAAAATAGAAATACTGTAATGCAAAATTTTGAGGTGCAAAACAGGACTTGCAAGAAATTTACTTAAATTTCTGAAAAACTTTGCAACAACATCTGGCCTAAGTCCTTTTGGTGTGCTTTCTTTAGCTCTTATATTATAAAAATAATAATAAAAATACAATAGTATTTTATTTGGAAAACTGCCTCTTTACAGCAGGGATTTCATTGATCAGCAAAATATCCGACACACATTACAATTCAACTCTTTAAATGTTTGTTTACACATAGTGATGTACAATATATATATATTTGCAAGTTCTCCACCTCGCACATCCGTTTAAATTCGTATCCTGCAACAGTTATGTATGAACATGTTTGTTCGGCTGTCGAGTTGACTCATAAAATTATTTACACAAGGCTCTCAGTCTAATACAAGGATGTTTTAGTGAAACTGGACAACTACGAAAAATCGCTATCAAATACATTCTCATATTCACACAATAAGCATAACTAAGCAACAGTTATATATACTGTATGAACATTTTTGTCAGGCTGTCGAGTTGGCTCATAAAAATATTAATACAGTACAAGGCTCTGAGTCTAATAAGAGGATGGTTTTAGTGAAACTTGACAACTGTCAAAAAATTCGTTAAATGCATTCTCATATTCATACAATATGCATAACTACGCAACAGTTAAATATGAACATTTTTGCCAGGCTGTCGAGTTGGCTTATAAAATTATTAATACAGTACATACAAGGCTCTGAGTCTAAATAAGAGGATGGTTTTAGTGAAACTTGACAACTGTAAAAAATTCGTTAAATGCATTCTCATATTCATACAATATGCATAACTGAACACCCGTAACAGCTTAACATATTCATTAAAAACATGCATTAAATTCATTAAATTGCACTGGAGTTTTAGAACTGAATATGAAACATATGAACAAAAAAAGAAACCAAACCTGAAGACCTTCAGAAGTCTGTAAAGTTACAGCCCTGACAAACAGAAATTGAACAACGTTGGTCTAAAATTCACCGGACAATGACTCGATGATGCGACAACGTGCTCTGCTAAACGTTCCAGGACCTGGTCAACGTCCCATGGATGACATGGCAATGTATATTCCTTAAAACGTAATCTTCTCTTAAGCTCACAATTACAGTACTACAAAGATTAGACCAGACAGATGGACTTCTACTGACGACGGCGCAAGCAATTAAAAAAAACATGTACCACAGCTTTGTCAGATTAATCTGTCTCAAGGCCTCTCGACGACATCGGAAACGAATGGCTGACATTTTTATTTAATCCCGACGTTCTCGCTGTGGCTTCGCGAAACTGGTATCTATTGCATGCGTCCATAAAGAAAACGTTTCCAATAATTTAAGCAATCATTTAACAAAGCTATGCAATATATCGTTATGTTTATTCCACATATAAAACAGTTTTTTGTTGTTTTTTTTAATGATTTGAGTTGTTTATATCATTATGATCTTCCATTTATCTTCTTTTTCTTATTCAGGCAAATGTAGAGTTTTAACTCGTTATTATATCCCAATTTCACAAGCTAAACCACATCTATCCCACATTGTTTTGTTTTCAGCAACAGGCTGAGAGTGCTAAATTTCTCAAAACCTCAAAAACTGACTTAAGCAAATTTTAATGTGGAATGAGCGTACCGAAATTGAAAAAAAAAAAACAACAGAAATGTGTTTTCGCCTTAATTTTCTACATTTTACCGTAAGGTCATTAGGTGAGGGGATATGGCAATTCCAAGAGTCCTTTCTAGCCGGTAAGCACCGTCAGACGTTATCTGAACAAAACAAACTGCACTTAAACACTGCCAAACTCAGAACTTAATAGACGCAAAAAAAAAACAACTTCTGCTTATCAATGGCATACAGTTGGCAATCTCGTAAACTATTAAAGCAACGAGATACTAATCCACGTGGAAGACAGAAAACATTCTGCTCTTCATAAAAGGGGCCAAATGGTGGATTTGACCTAGTTTGGTGAAGGATACGGTCTTTTTCCATCAAATGACAGCACTTGCACTGTCTATCGCTATCATCAGCCTATCACATAGTCTAGCTATGCGACCTCGTTCACTAGGAAGACAGACTGTTATTAAGAGGATTACCGGTCTCAAGCACGTATAACTATCATCTGGTGATACCAGCAACACATAACATTCCAATGGGTTTCACTCGAAGAAAAACAAGAGTAAAATTCCAAAACCCGTGACCTTTGGTGGTCAGCTGAATGCGCGATAGTTAAAATTCCTAGGCTGTTATCTCGTCTATTCACCGCCTGTCCCTGGTTGGATGGAAAACCTACAAAAGACGGATTGAAATCTTCTATTCCACCGTTCATTCACGCTCCGTAAAAAGCGTCTTAAACATCACACGCAGGGTGTGAAAGAAGAGGAACGGCATGACAGGACATTTCAGTAATTTGAATTCAATCGCAGACTACACATCGGAGCACTCCCTCCCCCCCCCAACCAAAAAATAAAATATCACCTCCACCTCCCCCAATTCATACTGCACAGAAACTTTGCAGATCGCTAAAATACTGGCCCTCTGAACGTTACGGTATGGAAAACTGATACAAAATCATCTATTGTAGGATGTAATGATATATGAAAACAAAGCCAGTCGAGGCAGTTTCCACGGCCACCTATAGGCGGGGCTTGCCTTCCTACCAGTAACGATCGGATGATGCAACTTCAAAACCTGTTCCTTAGTTTGAATGGAGAACCTGTCATAGAACAGTTTTGACAATTGTGTGTTTGTTTGTTCGTTCATCCCTTATATAACACTCATTAAAAGGCACTTACGACTTGCACACATCGCACGCTCATATCCTAAGCGGAAGATTAAGAAGTGTCACGGCAAGAAGTGTCCTAAGGGAGTTCGGCAGTTGTAAATGACACCTATTTCTACAAAACACTCATTAAACTCATTTAATGGCGTGCACACACACACCGCACGTTCCCATCATAAGCGGGAGACTAAGAAAATTATCACGGTACCAGTAAAGAATGTCCTAGTAAAGCGTGTCATATAAGAAGCTTGACAGTCGTAAACGACACCTATTTCTACACAACACTCATTAAAATCATGACTTGCACACACCGCACGTTCCCATCGTAAATGGGAAACTAAGAAAATCATCACGGTACCAGTAAAAAGTCCTTAAGGGAGCTCAGCAGTCGTAAATGATACCTATCCTACACAACATTCACTGAAATCACTTCATGACTTGCACACACCGCACGTTCTCATCGTAAATGGGGGACTAAGAAAATTATCACGGTACCAGTAAAAAGTCCTAATGGGAGCTCAGCAGTCGTAAATGATATCTATTCTACAAAACACTCATTAAAATCACTTACTGACTTGCACACACCACACGTTCCCATCGTCAATAAGAGACTACGAAAATTATCACGGCACCAGTAAAGAATGTCCTCAAAGAAACTTGGCAGTCGTAAACAACACCTATTTTTTACACATCACTCATTAAATGGCACTTACCACTTGCACACACCGCACATTCCCTTCCTAAATAGGAAATTTACCACAGCACCACTAAAGAGTGTCCAAAAGGAAGCTTGGCATTAGTGAACGACACCAAAAAGTTGCCAGTTTACGACGGAAGCGATCGTTCAATAATGCAAATGGCAAGAAGGAAAGCTATTACTCCGCCGTACGTCACCCACACAATTGATTCCACACTTTTACGCTTTATCTGTGGCATCCAGCCGACACAGGTTTAATAAAAGCCCAGCCTTATTTGATACGGCAGACACCGCATAAACGTGACACATCTGGGGCATGGGGGAAAATGCGATAAAAAGGAGTGGTTATGGTGTGTCGGGTGGCACAATGAAAAAAAAAAAGGCTGAATTAATTGGAAAGTTTAACAAGTTCAATAATTCAAATTCTATGGAAATGGAAACTGGCACATCTTAGCAGATGAACATTATCTGCTAATATTACAATTATTAAATATAGGCTATATGTGATAAAGCTAATCTCAACAGAAACATTTTAAACATAACTATGTCTAACAACAGCTTGCCCTTTGTTAGTAGAGCATCAACACCGATGAAACTTGCAAAAATTACAGATAATGTGTTAAGCAAGCTCTATTTCGTGTAAAACGGAGTAAGTTTGCAAAGAATATGAAACTCTATGTGCTTGGTAACATCTCTCTGATAAAGCGGTTTTTCAGTTAAACAGCCTTGTTTTAACCGACTTCTCGTATAATATCCTTCTCACAAGACATGCTCAGGAAGTTGATAGAAGGATGCGTCTTTAATCCGGGTTCCATTATAGAACAACTTTGACTCGGCTCCACTTGAAATCTATGTGCACTTAAAGTATCACAACAGCAGGGGAAAGGTTGGGATCAGCCCCTTCGCAAAGTGTGCAAGTTCATGCACATCCTTACTCTATGTTACAAACAGCTTTTAGATGATTCGTGCGTTGCTGAAGAAGCATTCCCGTGTTGTGTTCCACCTAACCGTACGTCATACTGTATTTCCTATATCATTTAAGAACATCCGCATTCACGATGGGATCTCTTACCACTTTAAGAAGTATATCAACTCTGCATGGTGAACGCTATTAAAGGTGCATTCAGTACCGATGCACTAATGTAATTCTTGCGATGGTAAGAGATCCCATCGTTTATGCGCAAGCTCTCCATTAACTAACTATTCTTACGTACACGCTAATGAGCTCACAGTAATTTGATGGCGTCAACACTTGAAAAACATGACGCAGCGAAGGAGTTAAAAGCTCCTGTTCTGTTATTCTGAGACACGATTACCTGACACATAGTCTACCCAAAAGTGCGGTTGGGCAAAGAGTACACGTTTTGCAGTCAGCCAAAATAAGGCTTAAGTCGCTAAACTAGGAACTGAGATATCAGTCTCTGAAGGTGAATAGTTATTTCAGTCTCACATGTTTGTTCGTTGCGGAAATCGAGAACAAAATCATTTCTATACATAAAAACGTTAATTTTATGGACGAATTCAATGAGCAGTAACCGTGGATAAACACGGGTTTTTCTGAGACATAACAGATGAATTAATAGTATTAACTTCATCTTCACTCGCAGTTTCTCAAAAAAAAAAAAAATCCATTGTCTGGGATCTGGGATAACTCCCTGACATCTCAAACAACTATATATTATTATGAGGTCGAACTAATGCCAGGCTAAAAAGCTTTTCATCTAATGATTCAGTCTTAGATTATTATAGGCATGTGCCAATACTGAACATCAAATACATTGAAAAATATTTACAAATTATCCATTCGCACCTTATTTCGTACCATTGTCGCACATCAGTCTTTCCATGTATAAATCGTGCCAGCCATCTGCGTTCGCAACTCGACTACCAACCACGTCCATTCTCACACAGCAACCAAATGCTTTCTCTTTCTTTCTATCTCCTTCTCTTTACATGCTATTCGTCCGTTTGAAGGTACATACAAGAGGCTTTAATGTCATACCACTATGTCTTTTTAGCCAAACAGCTTTCATGGTCATGTCAGTAATGGCGTCTGTCTAAATGTTGCTTAGTGTAGAACCTCTGCGTCCAAGTCTTTGTCCCAACGTGTGTAATATTTTAATAAGTCTCACGTTGCTCGACTGTGTTTTAGGTATGAAGATGCAAATAACACCTGGCATAAACATATGCAATTTTAAATAGTCCCTATAAATATAAAATCAGAAAACTGGACATACGGAGGGGGAAAGGGGTTGGATTTGAATTTCAAAGGCTTAGATAGGTGCAAAAACATGTGTAGACTCAGAATAAGTGAGGTTTGACCACTCAAGTATAAAATATGTGGTTGTTGCTAGGTGGGTAAGGTTACCCTGGTTACTGAGTGCAAAGGCCTAAAATATTAATTAGTCTGCTTCACTGCCTGAGTTCTCAAAATCTAATTAGGTATTTTCAGCTCCATCACGTGACCTAGGAAATCTTGCTCACACGTTGGTTTGTTTACATGCTCTGGTTATGTATGATTACTCGTCATTTATCAAAATATCCTAGCAATCCCTAGATCACGTGGTGTAACTGACCCGTCTGAAAATACCTCATTGGTTTAGTAGCATTTTTCTTTGTGTCAAAATTTAGAGGAAGAGCTAAACAACATGTTTGGAAAGTATTTTGGCATGGGACCCCTGGATAAGTTAATGAGAGGTGTAAAATCTTATATAGCCAACAGTGAAAAAAAAACACTGGCATCTTCATACCTTTATGTTCCAACTTCTATACCCCATCTCTATGACCATCGAGTGCATGTTACAGCTTTGAGTACAATCCAGGGGGGTTCACTCCCTTAGTTAAGTATTACTTGTACTGTAGGTTGGGACTGACACGAAAATACTGATATATATGTTTCCTATGTGTAGTCGCCTACCGTCTCTCAGAAATAAGTACCCAGTTTTAAGCAAGTGTAGTACAAGGTGGAAACGGAGCACTTATGACGTGTATAGACGTCTACCTGATTCCAAACTGACGGCAAGGTGATGGGTGCCGACGCAGAGGTCGCGGGTTCGATTCCCATCACATCACTTTCTTTCCTTCTTCCATTTTCTCTCTGCATTTGTCTTCTTCTTCAGCACTTTCCCCTTTATCCTACTTTGTGTGAGCATCTGTTTGCGTCTGCTCACTCCCTATTCAAGTTTTAAGCAAGAATGGATCAGCTGGATGTTTGCCTTCCTTGTGTTAGTCTCTCCATCATGTGAAGAAACCTACAAAACTATTTCTCTGTGTGTTGTGAATAAATATTAAAATGTGTTGACGTTGGTAATCTCTGTTTATAATATATACAAAACCACATCACCACGGTGTAGGCCTATCTTGATTTTAAAAAAAACAACAAAACCAACCGACTTAAGCCTCATTTTGACAGGCAGTAAGCCAAATAAAAGTGAGTCTACAGTTGTAATTCTGATGTAGACTAGGTAAATGCCGACGGACGGACGGACTGACTGATTGAGTGACAGTCTGTTTAGACATGGTGAAGGAGTGTCTATTGTTAGATGGTGTCACAGGAGTAGGGGGTGACACCGAAGGGACATGACGATAAAACCACTGCCTGCCAAGACCTATCTGATAGAATTGTTTTGACTGTTGGCGAAGCGGAAACAAACGCACATTAACCTATGCTGTGAAAGAGGTGGAGAGAAAGAAAGAGAAAAGGGGAGAAGGCCCGATAAAGGGGTAGAAATGTAGGCTGAATATACTATACACCGCTTATTCCGCAGATTGGAAAAAGTTGCCATTTAAGGGATTTTCAAAGAACAGGCTTCCACCTTAAATTAAAACTAAGCAAAATCGAATTATATACTGAAACAAAGCAATGCTGATTAGATTTAGTAAAATTAAAAAACTGAATTTAAACCCTCCAAGGCTTTCATCACTGGCCATTTTTAAAAGCCCTAGTGAGGCATTATCTTATCCCTACCCTCTATTTTTTTAACATAGTGTGGTGCTTGAAAATATCTATGAATACCTCGTAGGCTGGACTACATTTAGATGAAAAGCATAGTGTCCTTTTCTTACCCATGAATGCCTCCTATCAATCTCTACAGCGATGAAGAATATAGCTAACTTTGGTGCCCACAAATGCTTCTGATGTAGTAAAAAAAAAAAAAATGCTGCTTGTTTCCTTATAAATCAAAAATATGAAATAATTACAATGGTATCAATGTGTAACTTAAAAAAAAAAAAGAAACTTGGAAAATACATGAGGTTTTCATGTCCCATGGTTCAATGCTCTGGAGAGATTTTAAAATGAAAAACAAACATGCATAAAAGCACCTACCAATGTCTGCCAGGGGTAAACAACATGCACATACCTGAATCTATCACGGGTTAAACTTACAGGGATCTACTGTACCTGGAAGCTATGAAAGAATAATATATTCCGATGGCAAGTGAAACTGACAGCTCCAAAACACTGCTTTCATTCAAAAATTAAAGTAATTTTCTTCCAGCAAAATCCTGTCTGGCTATTAACATATGTAAAAAGTGCTTAGCGGAACAGACTCATAGACTCCCAAATCAGTTGACACAACATATAACAAAGAGGCTACTCAAAGGCAAAGAGAAAAGAAACCTCAAAAAGAGACTGGCTGTGAAATTGTTTGACTATGCAAGGTGAGGACTGCTGTGTACACAGGTAAAATCTCCCTGCAATTAAACATGGGAGGAAACTCCGTTTAACCACTTGCTATGGGGCAATTCCAGCAGAATGCTCTATCAGGTATACTAATTTTTAAAGAGCTTTGACTCAACAGCATTAATCCTGACTGTTTCTAACAGGGGTTAATATATTCTTTGAACATAAACTAAATTAGGTTGCTGTAAAGTCAAGAGTTTTTTTCAGAAATTAGTGTTGCTGACTTAGCATTCTGCTGGAATTGTCCTGAAGTAAATTACTCGCTCGAGGGTCTATATGCTCTGATGTGGAAAAACACCTGAATGACCCTGACAGTGTTTGCTTTCAAAAGTTCTGACAGGCAACTGAGAATATAAAATCAAATTTGACATTTTGAGATTTGCTGATAGCATCTGAATAACTGAAAAGCTTAAAAAACTGAATTATGGCCTAGCAACCTCAACAAAACAAAACTCTCAAGACCACTTGTGATGGGGTTATAAGTGGAAAATTCGAGTAATTAGTGGGTCAAAAAAGATAAAAGAAAAACAGACATGCTGTTTTATGTTAATTGCCAATCAGCTCCATGTAATGATTACAGTGATGCCAACCAGCTTTGAAATCACATACCTCCACTTTATCCTAACAGTTTTAGCTAACACAGCCTTGCACTGTGTTTTCTTCTAAGGTATAACAGCAATTCCCATCAATCGCAAATTTCACCATGCTGCGGAAGAGATGAGATTAGCAGAGCCGACAGTAGTCTATTGTTGTAACAAGGAAAAAAAACCACCCTCTGATTATTATCTCCAAGTCTCTGACAACAGTGTTTTCTCGAGACCACGCCATCTTGTGATTCACCCTTTAAATATCAAACCCTCACCCCGCACCCCCACTTCAAAACATGCATTGAATGCACACCAATCTGCCCATCTCTCATGCACTTTAAGGTCTGTATTACTTGAGAAAAACTAAAATCCCTCTAAAAACTTACAAATCTCCTCTAAAATTAATGACAAGAGGTGAATGTCTCCATTCATACATGAATAAAGTTATGTCATACTTGACATGAGACAGGCTTTGCCCAACATCACCAGCCACTAGCGGCTACAATTCCTGTGATCTTTTGCTAAGCTTGCTGAGATGAGGTCAGAAAAGAAAATGTATGACAGTTTCATATTTCATACAAACTTAGAGCAGGCAATCCAGTAGAAAACATAAAACCCTGCACTCCCCCCCCCCACCCCCCTTTCCCCTAGAAAGCTACATGGCAATAAAAAGTGCATTTAACATAACTGTATACCTTCACATAACATCACTTTATTTTGTTTCCCTATGCCACAATTATGCAATGTGTATTAAGAAGAGCACAAGAAACTGACCTGCAGCATCCGTTTACAGCTGTCACCAGCATATCTGCCTTTATCATACGTCATAAGGCAAATATAACTGATCATGTTTCTGTTTTATGACCTACCCTGTCAATTACAAACTATTTTTATCAAATATCTGGGTCTTAACAGTCACTAAATTGCTCATATATTATGAATGAACTGCCCAGTGAGTCTGCACAATACAAAGAACAATGCAATATACATGAAATTAAACATATGAGAAAGTAGGTATAAAATAGTAAATGTGATCAGTCATGTCATTTATTTAATACTTCTGTTAATAACAAGACAGCAGGTGTAATATTGGATGTTGTTGGAAGAGAATATCATTCAAAGCTAGTCTTTATGTAATGTTTGGTCTCTCACTCAACAGCAACTCTTCGGGATCACAGAAAAAGTTGCGATAAAGCGGAGTTACGATTAAGCGGAGATGTATTTTTGGCCAATTATTGCAAAGGGGGGGATGGTCGGGCAGAGTGGGCCCTATATCATGCTTGGCACAGAAGCATTATTGGGGATAGCCGAGGCCAAGAAAAAAGAGGGAAGTGAAGAAGAAAGGCTTATCACACCTGTCACAGCGTGACAGTTGTCACTCGGTCAACCGGTCTACCCTGCGTTGCTCAGTTTCAGCTATCAGTGTAAATATTTATTTATCAGTTGTTCTGTAATCCTTCTGCCTCTCATCTTTGATTTTTATGGCTGCTGAGCAGTTACGATTATCCAAAGTGAATTGCAATCATCCAGTGACTTTTACTTCGAAAAATTTAGTGCCTTGTGGAAAGTTGTGATTAAACAGAAGTGGCGATTAAGCGGAGTCGACTGTATTGCCATACCAAACTGCAATCTCTGCCAATCCCTAAAATTTGTGGTCTGTAAACTCTCTTGACACAAAATTGAAGGACCTGCCAAATCATCATGGGCTAATCAGAAGTTGTGTTATCTGCATATAGTACAACAAAAGTGAAAGAAACCAAAGAAATGTTAGATGGCATTGTCTCGAGGTGATAATTTCAATGGCCTTGACTGGTTATAGTGTTGCGTATAGTGTGTATAGTATCGGCGTATGTTATCATCATCTTTGACGAGATTCCAGTTAAAGCCCTGCCATGTTATGTGAGTTCTACTGTACTTACTTTGAAGATCTTACACTTGCAAATGAACTCCACACAGTGACAAATACAGAACTACTGACATAAGATTTTACACAACTATCCAACCATGAGCAGTTACATCAGACAATATGCCTCCTATCTACATCTACATCATACATGTGTATGGCAATGTTTAATTGACTGCTTTTCAAGCCTTTTGAGTTTTTCACAGAAGCTTAACTGCATGGGGTGTTTGAAATTAATTATTTCTGTCACTGTTCCGAGGTGGAGGCTCCTTGTGTAGACTCCAATATATATATATATACATAACACATCATTCTAAACATCAACAAAAGCACCTATTTAAGATGTCTCTTTGCAATAATAAATAAAATGGAAAAGATGTGATGGGTTTCACAAAAATGGTTGCCAAAAATACAACACAGAACTAAACTGAAATCTGCTGCAACAACAAATTAAATTTGTTCAATGAAATAAACATCAAAGAAAAAGAAACAGTTCAACAACCATGTTTCTCATTCATATTTTATAATCACATTTCAGAATCCTGTAAAGAGTGGATTTTATTTCTTTTCACACTGAATAGGACGAAGGAGCATAACCACTTTATGCTATACTTTTTATTCCACAAATGAGTCTCATTTGGAATTCCTCCCAAATTTTATTAAAAATCATATTCATATTAAATTTTCTTTTATTACCCTCTTTTTTCTCCTTCCTCCCTCTCCCCACCATACCTCTAGTTTTCATTAGGGGCCTACTACTACTAGTCTACCTATTTATTTATGATACTGATAGTCTATTGATAAGCATATTATAGAGTCTAGTCTGTAGATTAGTTCAGTGTCTATGCACAACCTATGTCTTTGTTGGTAATCCCCATTTTCTGAAAATGTTGACTCTTCTAGGGAGAAAGCGCCCTCATTTTCCACCAAACCATTTATCCTAATCGCACTAGTCTATACAGATTAAGAGATTCTCATTCTATTCTGGGTGACCCACAAAAAGCTTAGGATCGGTATGGCTTATTAAACTGATTAAGTCTATCATACGTTTACAAAAAAAAAAAAAACCTAGTCTAGTCTAGGTGTAGTCTTGATCTAGTCTAGAAATGACTGCAGGTTAAGCCTACTAGTAACCTTGATCGAAGTATTTAGGTAGTGTTGAGTGGACGGTTATACCGATGTCTGGATGTGGATTTCATCATCGTGACAGAAAAACGAAAAAGGTCGTGGACCTGCACTTTCGTTTTCAGTAGTTTAACTGAATTAACAAGCAAACCAAAGTAAGCATCTCTATCTCCAGTGATACGTTACAGCATGCTGATGAACGCCAGAAACATACCGGATTGTGTTTAAACAAGCACAGTCTATGATGGACGATAGGCCTACACCACATCAACAAACAAACCTTGTCCGTCTTGTGTAAATCACTGTCTCAGTCTGGCAATGGCAATGCACATGTACACAACACATTATCGATTAGTATGAACTCCATTACTCTGTACAGTAGGCCAAGACCTACTCGATACCGAAGTAAAAAAGGACAAAAAGTAGGCTACCGGAGACGGAACAAATAAATTTAAAAACCAAACCATTGCACATGGACAATTTATTATAAAATGGACCGACTTCTCCAAGTATGGTGCTTAGGTATAGCCGTACCACCCTATGCATAGTGATACAAAAACAGCTACCCTGTAGAAGGTGAAATCGGGGAAAACTACGTATAACACGTATGTATAAAATTGTATGTATAATGGCGGTATTAGTAAGTTGGACAGTCATAAGTATCTTTGTAATGTACATCATGGTGTGATGCCTTTATTTGCCATTTTAACACTGGACCGCAAGCTTAAAACCCTCGATATTTGTTTTCACCAACCAGTGAAAATGAATTCACCCATGGTCACTTTGAGCCAAATGTGTCTGGGTAGTGAGGGATTTCGTAGTAATCATTTCCTGTCAAAATAATGGAAATTTGGCACACCATCTTCTCTGTGCACTGTTTAGCGAAACTTAGCATACCTCGGAGAGGAGGAAACCACGAGAAGCTTGTCCCATCTACAGTATATATATCTATGCATAGTATTCAAAACTAAAGCCAGTAGCTGTGTATTAAATTCTGGCGTTGAACTCCATAGAAGCAAAGAACTAGCTACGATCAAGAGACGCCTTTTGTTTTTCCATTTTCACACTCTGTTTTCTGAGATTATACGACGATTGATCGAAATGTGTTGTGAAATAAATCGATAAAGCACAGCCCACTTCACCGTTGAGGGAGCGGTGGGAACCAAAGAATATGAAGACAACAAAAAAATGAAGGGAGAGAAGAAGAAATTGCAACGTGCTGGTGCTGATAGTGTTATGGTGGTTGTGATGATGATGATGATGATTGTGGCGATGGAGGTGATGGTGATTATGCTACCATGGCAGTGGTATTGGATGGTGATTATGCTACCATGGCAGTGGTATTCGCAATAGTGGTGCTGTGTGACTGGCGGGATGGTTGTGAATGTTGGACCAATCGAAATGGTAGTGCTTGCAGTGGTGATATGGTGGTGGCAGAGTAAATTATGTCAACGGTTGTGAGCAGAGTTTTGGTAATGGTGCTGAGTGGTCGTGGTTGTGCATGTGAAGAAACACATTTTTTTTTTNGGGGGGGGGGGGGGGCAATCTAGCGCGTACATTCATCCAGCTGCCAGCTGACCATCTGAAATCACCATTGTTTATGTGCAAGAGAGAGAGAGAGAGGGAGAAAGAGAGAGAGAGAGATAGAGAAATATTGCTCTGTCTTTTATCAACAACTTCAATTCACGTTACAAAAATACCGTATAAATGCCAGTTCAATTCAATGATCATACTAAAGTTATCATTTAACATCGATGACAAGAATCTAAAACACTTAGGCGAGACTTTTAAATTTAAAAAAAAATAATAAAAAAATGAATAACTGAGGCGTTAAGATCTCTTTTCTTTTGCGCCATCTAAAAGAAGCAGTGAGGTGGTTAGCGTTCTTAGAAGTCATTCTCCTTAACAAAATATATTATGGCTCTGGTCATTATGAATTCTGTAATGTTCGTATATTTACGTACCATCTAGAATACTGCCCTCTCATCACCGAACTAAAAGAAAAAAAAGAAGAAATAGTAGGAAAACATTAACGGGCCGGATCTTGCGCAAAAAGAGATAATATACAGCAGAAAAAGTCACAATGGAGTGTTATCTTTTTTCCCTCAGATTGCTGGCCACTTTTTAAAAACATTTTCTCCTTTGAAACAGCCTTTGAACGCAATACATTGTGCATATTCTGAGATCACTAAAGATCCGAAACAGCTTACAGTGTTTCATATTATTAGTGCAACGGAGAAAACAAGATAACGTTGACAACGCTGTACTGTCAGTATTTGTAAATGCCTTATAGTAGTCTGGAGGTCTGAATTAAAATATTTTGGTGATACCAAATCCAAGGATAACATAGACGCCACACCCCTGATCACTACTGTATAAACTGAGTAGACATCACTAGTCTCCAGGGATCGTGTTTGAGTATTGCCTCTGTGTAAACAAAAAAGCGGGCGCGCACACACACACACACACACACACACACACACACACACACACACACACACACATACACACACACACACACACACACAAACACACACACACACACACACACACACACACACAAGCAAACATACGAACAGTCTGCAATTCAATACCATTAATTATTGTACTTTGATGCTTGCAGAGATCCAGGCTGGACTTGCACAAATCTTAGTACATTAGGGACAACTGAAGCCATTACTTTGTACTGTTTGTTCACGTCTTTTACTTTTTTTCCCTTTTTCTTACGTCCTATTCATAGAAGACGATTTTATCAGTCGAAATCCTGCGCCATTCTTGTTTCTTCAAGATATTTGACATCCGGAATGATTTCTTCCGTTCAAAGCGATCTTCAGCTACTTTGCTGTAACTTCACTGATTTATAGATCTGCTTGTTTGCACTCGTTCATGAACTGAGTCCAAAACTTCATTTCCGTGACCATTCTTTGGCTAACATGCTATGACGATTGATTTAACATCTCTGGTCCTTTTATAAAAAAAAATTAGCCCCCACTTCCCTCCCAAAAACCCGGCGTTCTTTGCAAAGGGGCCAAATCCAAAATGGCTACCAAAATAACCGACGACGCCAACTTGGAAATTTATCTTTTGAGCAGAGCATCTAGAATATTGTTTAAATATATTTTTATAGGGTTAACCGATTACACAGATTTCGAATCTGATGTCCGTTTGCCAGTATAACATCATTTTGACTACTCATAATTGCAGCACTAAGCTAGTACGAGGCTTGTATCACTAGGAGCAGATTTAGAGTCCACTGGGCCCCTTACATTACAGTTTAGAGGAGAGAGAGAGAGAGAGAGAGAGAGAGAGAGAGAGAGAGAGAACGAATACGACCTCTCGCCTCCATGTAGGCAAGTGTGCCCGATCACATACGTGCATTACAACATGTTATTGTTTCACTGTTCTAGTTGTCTGCTGAGTGCTCTGATACCAGCCGAGCCAGTGCGTCATTCGCTTCTCTCGGTTGGACAGGGCGTGACGATATACACTGACATTCGCATCTCCGGATGTTCGTGCCTCTAGGATTAATACTTTTCCTGTTTGGGAGGAGGGGAGGGGCGGGGGTGTAGGCGGTCTGTAAACTATACATATATTGTGGACGTTCACCCTCTGTAGTGCAATTACAAATCTCGCAAAGGAAATATCAGTAAACAAGAAATTTGAAGAAATCTGGCCCAAAACTTCCCATTTCACCAGACAGCTTGCAAGGATTCTTGTGCAAGGGCTTCGAAAATGCGAGACTCGCAGCAAAATGCCTCTTTAGCTACTAGGTCCAGCACTGTGTTATTGTTGTGCTCGTGGTGGTGGCACTGGTGGTAGTAGTGGTAGTGGTGTCAGCGTATAGTAGACTTAGACCTTGCTCTTTTATCTCTGTGCCATGGGAAATCCCGGGGTCACAGACCGAAGAGGATTGAAAGTTCATCAGAAACAGGACTTAGTCTACTTTAGACCATGCGCGTTGTCCTGCTTAGTATTATCTAGACGACATAATTCCAGTCATAGATAACGGAAGTTCCAGCATAATGGATGGCACACCTGCGATCATTGGCGTAGGAAGAGCAGTGGATCGCCTGCCTTCCTCCCCACACCCCCCCCCCCCNCCCCTTTCCCGAATCCCAATGAACGGGAAGGGGCAGATGCCGTGAATGGAAGTATCGTGTTTTATCCTAGTGGTGGGACGAGGCCGACACCCAATTTTTTTGTAAGTATCGCAATACTCAGCCTTCAAGTTTTAAGTGTCGATAGTACTGGTTCTCTTTCAAGTCTGATTTTAGTGTCGAAAAGGCATTTCAGTAGTTTTCGATACTTTTGACACTTTTGATATTCCGGATACTTGCGATACATCGAAAACAATTTTACCATTTTCGATACTTTCAAGCCTTCCGATACTTTCCTCCATTGAATCGAAATTCCTGAGCATCAGAAGGAAATTTTGCCCACTACTACTCTATCCACACTCCCTTGCCTTTCCTTGCTTTAGAGAAACCGCTGTGAACCCTTTTCAATGCATCATCTGTCAATCGATGTTGACAAGACCCCAACTTTAGATTCACCATGACTCTTCCATCTCTTTCATTCAAACAAAACAAGAAGCAGCCACAATCATAGGCAATTCGCCTATCTTCTTTGAGTGAAGTTGTCTGGAGAGGGGAAAAACTGTATTAGACAACGCAAGAAATAATGCTTGTCTCAAGCGTTGGTGCTGTTTTTAAGGCAAAGACGTTGTGAATATTTCTAAGATAAACAGCCTGCCTGTGATTATGACGACATTTTGTGCCGCCCTTGAATGCAGTGCTTTACAGCAGTGGGACAGTTCCAGCGCCTTTCTGGCTCCAAATTCTCTCATACCTTCCATTTTTTGCCCGTCACTATCAACGATTTAAGTTGTGTATGTTAAGAATCTCTTCATTGCTGGTGACGACGGTCCATCTCTAAAGAACGCACTGTTGAAAATCGAAATAAAATTCTCATTTTGTAAACTATCTATCGGGTTCTTGTATATTAAACTATAACCGTAAGTTTGAAAAGGACTGTTTCGAACTGCATACTCACACACAGGATGTTCCGTTTGCTTTATATCGCTGCCCTGTGTGTCACAGTTTCAAGAAGTGGTAAGTTGTGAAATTCATCAGTAGACCAGTAAGTGTTTGTAATTAGTTTAAATCAACGTTCCTTCCTTCCTTCCTTCCTTCCTTCCTTCCTTCCTTCCTTCCTTCCATCCATCCATCCATCCATCCATCCATCCATCCATCCATCCATCCATCCATCTGCCAATCCGTCCTTTTACCAAATATTTCATCCATCCATCCATCTATCCATCCATCCATCCATCCATCCATCCATCCATCCATCCATCCATCCATCCATTCACAGACACCCCCACCGTCTGCCCTCTCGGCTATACACGAATGGGAGACACCTGCTACAAGTATGTGAACGAAGCCGTAACATTCTTCGAAGCCGTCAGCGCTTGTGACGTCATAGATGGTAAATTGTTGGAAATTACGTCATTAGATCAGCAGCTCCAAGTCAACCAGTATCTCACCACCACCGTTGTGACTTCCGCTTATATCTGGCTTGGAGCTACCGATTTGCAAGTTGAAGGTCACTGGCTCTATGGAACTTACGACGTAAGTAAACGAGACAGATTACACCACATAGTTTGTTTTTTTTACGTCTCAAAATCATGTGTTCATGTGATGTTGTACTGTGAAATGATGAGTATTGACTTGTGGCCTAAAACAAGTTTCGAACTTAAACTATAATAATTACCCTCTAGACTATGTCTCTAACTTGACCCACGTGTTTTTTGCCTAGCAGAAATAGCAGTACGTGCTACATTTTGAGAATTGGGGTCTCCGCCCAATGCTGAAGTTTTGAGACATCTGGGAAATAGCTATTAGTGTTTCTGTGGATATTTTTAATGTATATTGAATATATATTATACTGGTTTTTTTTTAAATTGTAGTCTGCAGATGACAATTACCGCTAAGTTTCAGTCTGAGTAAGCATAACTTTCCGCTTCGCCGCAACTATTTTTGATCGCAACTTGTTTATTGTCAAACCTGGATTCACCCTCCTATGCGTCTATTCTCTCCGTGTCTTAAATTAGATCGTTTTAGAATCAGTTCTGTCACGTGAGCAAGCGATTATCACTCACACATTGGGTTGTTTACATGCTCTGCGCATGCCGGGCTACTTTTGATGAAAGGCGAGCAGTCATGCATGTATAGAGTATGTACACGTACCAGCAAGTGAGCGATAATCCGTTAGTTACATGACAGAACTGAAAGTACCTGAGTAGATGACACATTATTAAATTATTGTTTCAGGTCTGACAAGACATGATTACTTTACCACCATCTCTTTTCCAAGAATACAAAAAACTTTCAAAAATGTGGCATGAAAAATTCAATAAAAGTTCCAAATTTTCGGACGTATGTCCTTCATCATGGAACAGAAAAAGAATGAGTATCGAATGATCACACGAACATACCTCACGTCATAACACATAGGCCGATGAGATAAAATCAAAACAAACTACAAATCAAGGGGCAGAAACTAGAACTGAACTCACAACAACCGGGACAGCAGGTAAAGACAATGCATCCGAACATCCGAAAATCTGGAACTTTTATTAAATTTTTCAGGTCACAGTTTTAAGAGTTTATATAGTTTTGACAACGGTGTCCTGCTAGATTACTCCCCCGTGGCATTTTATCCAGATCATTTTTCCTCATGTTTTTGGATTTATTGTGTACAGAGTACTTCAAAGCCTCGTTCGCTCTTACCACCATCCCGTCTGATAAGTGAGTCATCCATCGGATTTTAATATAATCCCGGAACACTTGGAACTTGTACTTAGGCAGAGCTCGGCTCAGGATTAGAGGAGATAAACTGTCGTAAGAGGAGTCCTTGAAAACTGTCTAACGACCCTCTCCCTTCCCTGTCTCCGAAAGCTCTTAATCCAATTGTCGAAAGACCAAATCGCCTACTCATGGCTGTGAACACTGTCTCGGCCCAGTTGATTCGCTTTGACATTTCAAATATTAGATGTTTTTATATCAATTTTCATGATCGTATCGTTGGGATGGACAGTAAGCTAACAATCTGCAAATTTTCTATGCAGTATAAAATGTTTTACCCATGAAATTCTGAAAAGTAGCCCTCCCCAATGTGGAGCGTGCGACTGAATTCAAGTTAGTGAAAATTCTGATCTTTCTTGTCCTTACATACCCCGGGCGTGCCCTAAAGAAGAGTCCCAGTGTAAACAATCGGGAAGTGAGTTAGCGTCACGGGTAAGCACTAGGCTGGCACATGGAAGTTAGGGAACATATTCAGGCAGTAGGTATTTAAGATTAAACTGCTGTGAAGTTAACGTCCCTGTGGTGTAGTGAGAGAGCTGAGAGACCCTGGTTCGATTCCCGGCAAGGACATGAAATTTTCTAGTATTAGTTTTTTTTCGGGCTATATTCTCAAAATTGATCATTCACAGTAATTTGGTAAAATCCCTGGTGACACACTTCCCTAAGAAAGTAACATCTGAAAAATGATCAGACTGAACTCACATTCCTCTCCTTTAATAATAAAGGGAGAATACCTTGCCACCCGGTTACACCAGGATTTTACTATAGCGGCAAATAACACTTATAAACTGACGAATAATTGAAGAAGTAAGACCATAGATATAAACGTTGCTTTTCAAATCACATTTCAGAATAAAGACGCCATCTCAGATTGGAGTAACTGGGCGCCAGGACACCCGCGTATGAATCCTGACGATAACTGCGCTGCCATGCAACAAGCCAATCAGTGGCGATGGGTGGAGACAGCGTGTACGTACCACCAGCCATTCGTATGTTACCGCAAACTGGCTGCAGATCCTGACGCCATCATAGGGTAATAGGGTAAACATGACATTTCTGTGTCGAATTTCGAATTCAAATGAATGACTCCAATTTCTCAAAGAAGATGACACTTTTTTTTAATGGAAACTTCAAGCGTCGTCGTGTTGGTGTGTGGTGGGTGGATCTATACATGTATTACTACAGAGCTCTATAACTCTGTTGCACCCAGTGGGCAAAGACAACCCCTCTTCTTGTAATTTACCTGCAGAAATTTGGGCGCCATTTTAATTTAATGCGGGACAGTTAACATTTTCCACTTTTCACTGTAATTTTATATTTTAATAGTAAATCCATTTCAGCATTTCATGTAACAAAATTTTCGTACTGATTATCAAAGGTACTAAACCTTAACCATGCAGAATTTCGCACCCCATTTCTGCCAACGAAAGTCAAACCAAACCTTTGAAATTAATATCTAAAGTTTTCAAAGCTTACCTAGTGAGTGTGTGGTGATTAGTTGTCTGTATCGGTACAGTAAGTTTTGTGGCTTTTAGATTTTTTATTCCTGAAGAAGACCATTTGGCCGAAAATTTGATTATTAGTTCAGCTTTAGTCCCATCTGATTTTTAATTGTTTACTATTCTGTTACACGGTCTTTATTCCATAGTTCTCTTGAACCAATATATAAATAATTATTGTATTCCTACCTTTTCCCACCCATTATGCTGTTGCTGTCTCCATCAGAGGCAACACTATAAGAAAATTTTGAAATACTTCGTTTGAGCCATAGCGAAAGATTGAAATAATACGTAATCAGTTTGGTATCTATTGTCGATCAAAATAGAAATCAACAAATCGTTTTTTCCCACAGATGTAGTCCCTCAGCTTTGTAAATTATCTCCCTTGATAAGGGACACTACTCTTACGCTACATGTCTAAGAAGAATTAATTACTTAGTTATTTCCCTTAGACCAGAGTTGGGCCCTCGGCCTATTGCAACCGTGTACATGTGTGTGTATAGTGGGTGCGTGTCCTTATATGTGTGTGTGTGTGTGTGGGCGTGCGTGCGTGCGTGCGTGCGTGTGATAGTATACATGGGACTCCCTAGGCTCCAAAAGGAGTGCCTTCACATTCCCCTTGTTCTCCCCCTCGTTTTCTTTGTGAAACCTACTATTACTGTGAAACTGACGGGAGATCTATAATAATTTCTAACTGGCGATGGAGAGGCATCCATTCACTTCCCCCACACTTTCACAACGGTTCGGTGAAGATTTGAGTTTTAGTGCTTCAATAAAATTTCTCCTGCTTTTGCCTTAACAAATCAAGCGGTTGACACAGTCAAGCCTAGATCTAAACCAAGCATTCTCTCGGAGAAGGGCGTTCTCAAGTTTATTGTCCGCTTTTCAATGGAGGGTCCAACCAATTCTTGAAGCAAACGAAATGTGAGTGGCTTCATCCTTACATAATGAGACACATTTGTCTTCATGATTTAAAACTTCATCAAGCAAATGATGATATTCGCCACAACATTCCCTTTTCTGATATATACTGTGGATCCAATAATTCTGTCTTCTGTATCGCCAACACACACACAGCACTTCCGTCTTGGAATGTGGATCCCAAATGGAAAGTGAAACCATTATACTCTGACTGCATATCCAACTCGATATTCTACTCTCCCAAAATCATGTAGATAATTAAGGGGCGGAGGGGGGGACTGTGAAGGTACTCCCTTTGCAACCTTACGGTGAGTAATTTTTTTTTCTTTTGCTGGTGAAGTTGCTCTTTACAACAGCCATAACAGCCAAGTCACAGAATGGTTGAATGAGGGAACTGTACAGAGAGAGAGAGAGAGAGAGAGAGAGAGAGAGAGAGAGAGAGAGAGAGACAGAGACAGAGACAGAGAGAGACACAGGGAGAGTGAGAGAGAGAGAGAGAGAGAGGGACACAGAGAGAGAGAGAGAGAGANGGAAGTTGAACTATTACTTTGGTATTTACTGGAAAACTATAAAGCAAACACTGGAAAACTATAAAGCAAACACTGGAAAACTATACTGCACACAGACATAAAAATATAGTTTAAAAATCTCCAAACTAAATTCAATGAACTGTAATACTTGAAACAGGATTTTATTTCCTGAAATCTGGCATTTACACTTTGTACACAACCAGCAGTATAATCATGAAAAGCTCCTTCTATTCATGATAAAACAAGAAGTTCATGCTCGAAAAGTATATGGATGAACAAACTCTGAAAGGCTTTTCTTAACCACTTCCAAGATTTAAGAAAATGTTCAAAACACACTTGGTCAAACAATATTTTTATTAATTTTGACACTTATCCAAACTTAAGTCCTTGACATTCATCCTACCACCAAACTTACTGTAATATATATATGTTTAAGCCTATGTATGGATGCATAGGTTGGATGCATTTTGTTCTTTTTCTTTCACTGTAAAACCCTGTCTGGGATGAGCATTCTATAAATCGAATTTATTTTTTATTATTATTTATTTATTGTTATTATTATCATCACCAAGTTTCTTATAATATACTAAACTTTTCAGGTGTCACTATAAATAATGATGTTCCAGTTCTGCAATTTGCAACAATCGATTAACAAGGACAAAAGAAAATGAGTTCGCTGATCAGTAACAATTGCCTCAAATACGAAAAAAGAAAATTAAATGGACAAATCCTGACTAAAGTTTCTGACGAACTAGATATATCACAAGTAATTTTTATAACATATCGATGGTCTTCACATATATGCAGCTAGGCTATTTCACATCATATTTGAACTTGGTCGTTTCTATGTGAAGACCGATGAATAGGTTACAAAATTGCGACTTGTAAAATCAAAATCTGTTGAAATTCCATACCAAGCTGAAATAAGAGACTAATTAACCTCATCACTGAAAAGGAACCATTGGAAAAAAGCAGCATAAAAAACATCACATATTGTCACTTGGAAGCAATGCCCTGATAAATGCCAAAATCAGAATTTCAGAGAAGCAAATAAATTGTAACTTTACACTCAGCAAAGCAATTCTTAGGAAGTAAGCCCTTCTGGTGAATGCTGTGTAAAGCAAAATAATTTTTAATAATAATAAGAGTTCAGTCTGCTGAGTTAGAATGTGTTAAGCTGCAGTCAAAAAAGAGAGTTTTATCATCTAGTGTCATTGCTGGTACAAAAGTCTAAACACTGGCTCATGTCGGGAAAGAGCACTAACTTTTTCATTAGTGACATTTTGAAAAGTGCCTGAACAAGTGCATGAAATATTCCAATAGATGTTGTTATTGGTGAATTACATAAAGAAATATTCTGCAGTTTCAAATTGTGTCATAAAACTACTGAAACTTGAGATCTAAAGCTTAAATAAAATAATAATAATGCCGTTTACAAGTCTCATATCCAGGCTAATGCCCGCTCATGCGACTTCACACTATTATTACCCCAGCAGGCCTGATCACTCTAGGACATTCTCGACATACTGTGCCCCTGCCATTTATAGGCGCTGATCACTAGCATTCTGACAATATCTTCCACTGCCTATAGCCAGGTACCCATTATACAGACGGGTGGACTGAGGAAAATGTGAATGTTAAATAATATGTGCGATATTACTGGCAGCCCACAGCATCAAAAGCCGAATTTCAGTCAGGTAGTGTTTATCAGGGCATTGTGTCCAAGCTTATCTGTAAGGCAGCACTAAGAAAATCCATTCCAGTATGAGATATTATCTGCTACAGTACTCATAATTACATGTAAAATGTACATAATAAGCGCACCCACTATCATATGTTCTTTGACAATGCATCAGATCTCATTTTTCAAATAAAATTACAGCCCCATCCTTCTTAATCTTTTTACACTGTACTGGTCAGGGCTCTTGCCTTCCCACTGAACACTCTTATTCCAGTGTCCATTCTCAGTTAAGTTCACCATCTGAAAATGGTTTACGGGAAGCGAGGCACTTTCCCAGAGGTTGTATTTTGTAATGCAGATAGCATGGTGCTCAACTTGTCAAATGTACATCCTCTGTCAAATGTTCCTTGAAAATATATCAGATCTCATATTTCAAACAAGATTACAGCCCCACTCTTCTTAACTTCTTTCACTACTTGACCTAATCCCCATGGCAGGTCACCTCAAGACACGGCCAATTTCATGACCCAATTTTTTTATCCACACCTACAGTACGTAAAACCTTTGCTACAGCGGCCCAGAGCAAATAAAGCATGCAGATTATGTATCAATGAATCACATGAGAAGAAGAAAATGTTTATTTATGTATTGGTACTGTGTGAGAGAAGAATAGTATGTGTATTTACCGAGCGGCATTTTCCGGCTCGAGGTCTTGCCGTGACCTCTTTGCCCGGGCCGGGTTTTACGGCTTGAAGTAGGGAAAGAGTTAATCCTTTCATCCTGCATTGGTCACGGCTCTTCACCTCCTACTAAACACTCTTACTCTACAGTGTTCATTCCCAGTGAAGTTTACTAATATCGTTGTAAAGGGTAGTTATGGCCCTTTCCCAGATGTTCTAATACAAACAGCATGGCATGCAATGTACCACCAGAAGTGCAATGGAGTTTTGAGTGCAAAATTGCGCACCAATTTCTTGCCAGGTAGTTTTTAATGTGTAAAGCTGAAATAATCATAAACCAGTTTACAAATGTGCCAGTGTGTGGCAAAAGGGCAACTCCAGGGTAACTTTTTTTACCCCCCAAAATTGCGTTGCTTGATTTTACAATTATTCCCATCTGAATTGTCGGTCTCCTTACTAGATGAAAATCGTTCCCTTCCATTGTGTTGAAAAACCCTGAACCAGAAATTTGTAAACTCACCTCTCAGAATAGTTTGAGAATTACATAATTGGCCTAACTCATTAGGAAAAGTCTACAGTGGTAATAGCTCAACAATAAGATCTCTGTAAGGATAATAAGTACACGTGATATAAAGCTAATCAAATAAACCTGTGGCAAAAACTAGCTAAGAGTACTGAATCTTATTCTATCAACAACTAGAACAGTTTTTTAAAGTAAAGTATATGTCAGATACAACAGGATCATCGTGACAAGAAAATCTGGTCATCTGTGGGAAAAGCAAATCTGATCACTGTATCTAAAAATCTTGTTGAAAATGAGAAATTTTTTTCAGAGACAAAGGAAAGGATGGAGGATAACAAGAAGGTACACTGTCAGTGTTACCTCCCTTGATTCTGCATCAAAGAAAAATGAGGATTTATATTATGCCTTTCTGAGTAGGGTCCAGTTGTATCTATCTAAGGCCATTGTAGATAGATCCACTATATCAACAAAACAGGACCATATCTGTTTCCAATTTTAAACATGAAACATTACATAAGCAATGTACATATTATATGTCTCTCCCTCTATAGCCCTTGACAAAATACATGACTGTGCAGGGAACAAAATGGCAAAGGAGAAGTGGACTTTCAATGTCTAAGTTGTCTTTGAGGCATACACTTGTCCATTCCAGTTTCAGTCCCAAAACTAGGTGTTTGTGGTATCAGTGGAAATTACTATGGAATGAAATGAAAGATCTGATAAAAGTAAAGGTTCTCTCAGTTACACAGGTTAGTCTTATCTATGCCCGCCACTTCCATCACCCTCTCCCCCCCTAATCTCATCAAAGTTCACCCTGGGTGCCTGACAATCCCTTATTGAGTGGATCACCCGACACTGTCCGTCCCAGATTCTATCACACTGCATGCTTGCTGTACACTTCTAGCATCACAATAATGAATATAATTTTAAAAAAATAGTATGTTGTTTGGGGGGGACTGCTATGTTGTCTTTGACAGAGTTGTGCCATTGACATATCTAAGATACTGAGACCGGTCATTACAAATTTAAAACAATTTGTGATATACAAGGATTTAGTTCATCACATATATTATTCCAGGCTTGCTCTGAACAGCAGCAACAGAGAAGTCGGGATATTTATTAGTGCACAGCCATGGCTCCAAACTGAGAACCACAAATTCTGTATGTACATCTTTCAACGACACCGTGAAACTTCTACACCACCAGCTTTTCCATATCACAATCCTCCCTTCCCACCCATCCCTTCCCCCACCCCTTCCAAAAACTGGTGGTGAAAAAATATATAAAGCAGATTCTTTGTTAACTACAACAAAACAAAAGCAACATTCTAAATGAAAGATGAAATAAAGGCAGACAAATGCATAGATAATAAGTCACCAAGTCTTAACAAAACCACATTACCTAGAAAACTAGTTCATGCTGAAATGACCGTTTTTATATTTAGTGGAATGTACAAACTTAAAGAGGAAAATTGATAAAAATGCGAAGTGCATCCACTGATGCTACTGACATGACAAAATGCCATGCTTCCAACTGCTCTTCCCGCTCAGCCTTTGACTACTATATTGCTTAACCCTTTATTTACCTCAGTGGCTGCCCCGGAGTTTTACCACATCACTTGTGGTATTCAGAATAAAGAAATGGTTGCTTTGGCTGGTCATTAAGAGGTTTAATGCTCTTCTTCCACACATAATCTGATCCTTGTTTTCCTCATAGTTTTTGTCCTAAAATCGTTACAACATTAATGAATGTGTAAATATTTGCCTTAGTCACTGGTCATTCATTAATTTACCTAACTTTTTCTTGGCCATTTATTTTGGCAGTTGAATGCTAATAACAACATCTGTAGTGATATAATCTTGAAGATAATGTGGTTTTGTGTCTACCTGGCAATGTAAGAACATGGTATAATTCTTTTGCTCCTTTTATATAATGCTGATCATCTTAATGTGAAGCACACTTAATTTTTCACGGGTATTCACTTCATGTCTCTCTCCTCATTACTTATTACAAGCAGACCTCGTAAACTGGGATGCCCTAGGAACAGACTATAAACAAAACATATAAAGTGAAGGGGTTTGGGATTTTGTAAGTAAATTCTGATGTAAATTATACCAACCAGCACTAAAAATTCTCCACTAGAAAAGATGCCTATAGTAAAGAACTAACAAAACTAAGGGAATAACATCTTGCATATAATTACCAAGGCGCATAGTTATTCACAAGGTACAGCTCACTGCTGGTATGCCTGAGGGTCCTAAGAACTATCTGTGTTTGTACTCTATCATGAATGTGATGCTCACCTCATATTGAGGGTTAGCAACCAAAATGTTCTATGTCCACATTTTATCACTGGTTGTAAATGCTTGGAATTTAAATGACATTACAATATTATGGGTGCTTATTTTTCACCCAATACAAGTGTTAATACAGTTTGAGTCAAGATATTGCAGGTAATTGAATTTTTATTTATGTACAAAATTTTAACTTCAATTTACTTCTTCTGTGCATTTTGGACAGTACACATTTTGGTTGCTAACCATCTTATATGCAGGTGGCAGCAAGTCCATGCCATAATGGAGAACAAAATAACCGTTTATCCCTGAGGTAAGTGTCACACTGTGGTATAGCATACAGGCAGATAGCACATACACCCTTTAGCCACAAATCAGCGATGAGATAAAGCACACATCTAATTTTGAAACTAAGGACATTCTTTTTTTTAATTTTGAGGGAAGTTTAGTTGGGGAAGGGACCACCTCTTGCCCTGTAATACAGTAGAGAGTTCCTAATGCTGGCCGAGATATAATGCTTTTAAGACTAAAGCATTACAGTGTCTGTGTAGCTTCTAGATGCCATCGGGGTTCCAGGTTATGAGGTCAACTGTATATCAAACTGCATGTCAATCTTTCTACACCTTTCTATTTTACCTTATTACTTACCATCTCTTTCCCTCTCTCTCTCTTTCTCTCTCTCTCTCTCACTTCAGTTCACTTCACACAAAGCCCTGTCTCACACATATTACCTTTCATCTTGATACAAAGCTATCACCACTATAACAACATACATCTCTCTCCTTTCCAGACAATGAGGTCAACGCAGTGCCTCCAATTGGTCAAATGATGAAAGTAATACCATAACTAATGTATGATTTTGTACTTTGGCTTGCAATCATCTAAGTCAAATCCAAAGACAACTGCAGAGGAGCTGCACATCAAGACATGTTCAATGCAAAATGATTTTTAGACCACTTTGCCTTGAACATATGTTGGTGTGCAAGTCTTATGCGACTCTCTTTGAATTTGATATGGATGACTTCATGCCAAAGTGCACAGAGGTGCATTAGCTGTGGTGATTTATTATCCTTGTAATGAAACCAAAGTGACCCATACCTAAAAGCTCTGTATGGATCTGATATCCAAGCTCAAAATTCACATACTCGACTAATATTTTTAGAAGTGTTGCCTCATATCTAAAGAGGTGCATCATTCATTAAATATGAAAGCAATACTCGTATGTGCAGGTTTACTGGTAGAATACTATTTGATAGCAGAGTAATGAAACTGATTAAAATTCCACAAGCTGGATACCAGATGTAAAGAAATTTTGATGCAAAAGTGACCAAACATGACATTTGCATCACCCTGGCACACCAAGGCACAAAATGTATTTTTCCCAAAAATCTGTACAATTCTTTTTTCACTTTGTTACTTCAACACTTCTCCATGTCTTGGAATCTCATTGTGAAATTCTCAGTCTTTCAAATGTTTAAGGACTCTTGTGGATAACAATTGTTCTGCTCTTCATCATTTATCAAAATTGCACATAGATTCTAACATACATCACATATTGCCGTCTTAAAACAATGCTGTCGTCAAGTCTTTAACGTCGTGTCTGGACTTCTGACAGTGTTACCCAGGCAAAGATATGTCCTTGGAAGCTCCCTCTACTCTCAGACATGCATAAAAACAAGTGCACATGCAAATGCTGCATCTGTGTCTGCCAGCACATGTTCACACATTCTCAATCAATCAACCATTCACTCAATCAGCAAGCATCTGCTACCACATCGGATTTGATCTTGTCTGTTCGACCTCTGTCTCTGGTTTCTCGGGGGTCCCTGATGATGACAAAGTTGACATGTGTCTCAGACCATACTCCGCCCTTTGTGCAATGCTGCGACCACCGGCTGCACTGTCCAGATCTGAGTTTAGTGTCGGATTCCGACTTGTGAGGGCCATGGAACTGAGTTCCTCTGCATCCAGCATCTTGAACTCCAGTTCACAGTCGAAAGATTCTTGGAATGCCCTGATTGAAGAAAAAAAAACCCAAAACATTAATCCTTTACATACCAGTCTAAATCCTTAGCTTTAATCTAAATATCATGTCAAAGGGCAAAACTCTGATATGAGCAATAAGGATGTCACAAAATTTTATACAGTAAACAATGGCTTGTTTTAACTGAATTGGACAATTTGCATTTTGATTATTATCATTTTTTTTTTTTGGAATGCACTGACTGGATCTAGGTCCACAGTTCCTCACTCCCCAAGTGGCTACCTGTCAGCCAAGCTCCCTTAACATAGTGACAGCCACTGGTCTTCTGACCACACCCTGCGCTTGTTCTGTGTGTAGTTAGAGAATTAAATTCATGTTGATTTTCTCTCATGCTTGAGAACATAGGCCCTTCCTTAATAACAGTGTACAGTATCTGCATATGTGGGCCTGACTTCAAATGCATAAAATCTGACTTACTGACGTTATTAAAATTTTGAAATTAAAAAAAACTTGCAATAAACATACCAATGACCGCAAAATGTAAGTTGAACATATTAAAGAAAAATGAATAGTCATCCCTAAAATCTTTTAATCTTGAAAGGTATCTGGCCAGACGAAAACACAACACAGACCCCTCGAAAACCCCTCAGCACCTTACAGAGGGTATCTTTATCCTACAGTCATCTCCACAGTACACACACAAACACACACCAGAGTATCTATCTGATCATCCCTCACCATACTGAAGGTTACACATGCGCATTAATTTTGAGGTCACTTTGGCTGGACTTACAAGAAAGGGTGACTTCAAATTATATTGTTTTTTTCTCCCTCTCAGGAGCCCAGTGACCTTAGCTGTGGCCTGTTCTAATGCATTTGTCACTTCCCTGGCAAATTTAGGTTAAATTAAAGCAGCACTATTTTGGGTCAGAGCTCTAAAAAAATGAGCTAACCCCCTGTTCTCTTGAGATAGCCTGAGGCCTCAAGTGGCTTTTCGTGGGGGTGGGTCAAATGAGGAGACACAGCAAAAAACTTTACTTGTTATGGGCTAATAAAAGTACTGTATTTATTTTTTAGATCAGATTCTTATCTCCATTACTGGTGAACGAGAATAGCCATCAAAAATTAGGGTTGGAGTGACAGCAAATGGACTGTACATAGTAAAATATAGCAAAAAGATTTGGGTGTGTGTAACCTAAAACAAACCCTATGGGTCAGGCCCACCATGTCCTTCACAGAGGCTGTAGCCTGCTGATCTGTGGGACATTAGCAGGAAAAACGAAGAAGAAAAAGAACAAAGAAGAAGAAATTAAATGGATGTGAATTATGGAAATGTTAACCCACTCAGGTTCAGAGGTGTAGAGGTATAATAATATTCTTGTTAACATACAACCTTAAGAGGTGTGCCATTTGTGGATGAATGTGATCGATTAATGATGGACTAGCTAAGCTATGTTGGATATTTATCATTCTTTATGAGACTATGAATAATAAACAGATAATGATTCACCAGTTACAGTCAAGTCTACTTAATTGCAACTCCTCAGGAGCATGGAAAAAGTTGCAATTAGAAGAAGTTATGATGATTATTAAGTGACTTTTATGTAGAAATCTAATGTTTTATTATGTAGAAAGTGTTGCCAGTAAGTGAAAGTGGCAATTATCCAGATTGTGATTAAGTAGGCTCAAATAAATTTATTAAAAAATAATCATTCCAGCTATCTAATTACAAAAACCATTGGCAAAATAATTCATGTTCAAGCCTTTCTAAGCCCTCAGAACTATATATATATATATATATATATATATATATATATATATATNAAATAAATGTGTTTGTTCAGCAATGAATACATAATGATCAGTATTCATAATCTATGGTAAACAGTTTGTTTGTTCAGTGATGACTGTCTGCACTAACTGTGAAGGGGCTGAAGTAGGCTGGGTTAGTGGAGCAAAAGAGGAAAGGAGAAGTGCAGAGCATGGTGTTGAAGCATGGGAGTACTAACAATATTTTCAACATATATTTCTTCTGGTGGATGTAGATGTTTTTTAATGAATGAAGGAAAGGCTTAGGATAAAATCCTTCCTTTTTAACTTTAACTTAGAATGAAGCCTCTGTTATTTTGTGTAGAAATACAAATTATATATATCATACAGACTAGCAGTGATACTCATTCTTTGAAAGGGTTTGCCTTGTCTGAACAGCAAATTTCTGACGCCGAGCACAGAACTACTTAAAACTGACAACAGATAACAAATCCTGGCATGACCTCTGAAGGAAAGCAATGCAACTTTTGTTTACAATTTATTTACAACTGTTAGTTACACGTAGCTTTACAAAGAATAATTCGTTTTTGAAGCCTTCAACTATAGACAAACTAAGGTCGCATCACAATTCAACACTGGCAAAAATGGTAGCATGTTAGATTTCAAAGGTGTAGATGGTTTTATTATGAAATGGATAGGCACCGCATGAACTACTCCTTTGCTTTATTCCAGTCTGATAAAGAAACACTGTCCCCTCCACTATCTGACCCCTTCCTCTCACCTGAGGAATGGTTTGATGGCATCTTTGTAAGGAACATCGCGGTTCAACTCTTTGGACAGGCTGGTCATCTCAACCCCTTCCAAACCGCACGGCACAATGTGCTTGAACCATTCCAGCTCTGTGTTGCAGTTCAAAGACACCCCATGTGTTGTGATATATCTGCTGCCATGGAGACCTGTGAAGAGACAAAAAAACGAGCTAATAGTTTGAATTCATCACAGGTATTGAAGAAGGGTGGCTAAATCTGTTGTTGGTATGGCAAAGGGGCATAAGCGTTTATCGTCTTTAAGAGCACAATCAAAATAACATAATATCAAAATTAAAACACAGCAACGACGACAAAACAAAAAAAAATAAAAAAACACTCACCGATGGAACCAATTTTTCTGTCTTCCACCCAAACTCCTGTCTGGTCTGTTGTTCGACCCTGCAGTCCAAACTGGCGCAGTGTGTTGATCAATGTCTGTTCCAACTGGCACACATACCTGGCAGAGATGAGAAGGAACAAAACATGACTACAGTGAACTTTGCTTAAATTCACAATATGCTTAATTGCATTTTCTACATCTTGTTTGCAATGCTTCCTTCAGACAACATATTACATATTATACAATAGATGGTGCTGTTTAAAAGCCCACCATAAGTATAAAAGGAGAGAAGAAGCTTGACTGGACACTTCATTTATTTGAATTCAAACACGTTTCACATCGGAGCATCATTTTCTACATGTCACAAGTAAAACATTTCATACTACATTAAAACTTTACAGGTAACTGGCTGCCAGTTTAAGGGGTTGGGGGAGAGGGAGAGAAAGAAAGAGAAAGTAAACGTGAAAGTGAGTGGGAGAAAGGAAAAAAGACAATACTGAGACTGACATCTCTGGCTGGGTTTAAAGTATTGGAGGTTGACACAGAGAGAGAGAGAAAAAGAGAGAGAGAGAGAGAGAGAGAGACAGAGACAGAGACAGAGACAGAGACAGAGACAGACAGACAGACAGAGGAAAAAAAGGAGGTGAAAGTGAGTAACAGTGAGACAGAAGAAGATCAGGGCAACTGACCATCTCATGCTGGGTTTGAAATGCTGCAAGTTGAGGATAGGGTAAGCCACCAGCTGGCCTGGTCCATGGTAGGTGATGAGACCACCACGGTTTGTCTTGTAAAACTCGGCACCTGTTCTCTTCAACCTCAACTCATCACCTGGACAGAAACACAGACTTCTGTAACATAAAGCTCACTCTACACCACTGGGTTTGATAGCGAACAAATAACAATTTTGTTGTTTCTTTGCATTCTACAGCTTTCTTTCTTTGTTACAGACGTCCTAAATCAATGAATTATAATGATGTAAGGGAGATAAGCACAACATTTATATTACATCGCAATGAAAGGCAGTGCAATGCATGTACAGTAAAATCTTGAAACTAAGTTGTTCTAAGGGAGATAATCACAATATTTACATTATTTCCTAATGAAATGCAGTGCAATGCATGTACAGCAGAATCTCCTTAATGTGTATGTCCTTGGCACATGAAAAATTCATTGTTAAGGAATATTCAATATTGCAGTCTATTTGAATGATGAAGCGAGAAATTTGATACTAAATCCATGCAAGTAAAGTTCCTACAATAATAATGTATCATCATTAGATGAGCACTTGATATTAAAGTTTCACATCTTCAACTGCCTAAGTGTGCATCATTTTGTTAAACTCATACTCTTTTGACATGAGGATAGTGATGCATGGAAATTGGCTTGAAAGTAACAGAAGGTCTATGACATCATGGGCCCTACAGAACTCCTGAAACAAAACTTTGAAGACTTATTATCTAAGACTTTTTTGAAGAGCTGTAAGAAAGCCTTTCCTTACACTGAAAAGTTTAAGAAATGAAATTTGATACAAAGTCCACCAATGCCTGTACCAACTCACTTTTTGTGTAGTTCTTGTTCCTGATGCCAATGGTGAAGACTGGTGTGTGTTCCACCAATAGAAGTGCATTCTGCCCATAAGCATTGGGTTTTCCTGCCAGTTCATCGAGGTGCTGTCTGGCGTAGCGCATCTGGGGAAGAATTACATGAACATGTATAGAGAGAAGCACAGAGGACAAGCTCTATCTCTAGATCCCAGGCACAATGAAATGGGAGATGAAAAAATAAAAAATCTTCACCCGGAAAGCATGGTTGTGATTTTTCTGCACATAATCATCTACCTGGGCCATTAGAATTTACATCACAGATGGTGGATCCAAAAATATTGTAGGGAGTGGACCTTATTCCTTGCATGACAGTGGTATGCTGCCCCATCAGAAGTGGAAGTGTAATTAAGGAGATTCCAAATCCAAAATATTTTTTAAAAAAAAAAAAATTTGATCAGGACCCATTTTGAGCTGTAATTAGGTGAAAACTTATATTATAATTTGTACATTTTAAAGGTGTTTTTCTATGGACAGGAAAAAAACAACATAAGAATAAGAGATATTCCAGTTTTCAGAATGAAGATGATACCATGCCCAGGCAAAGTTAGTTTTAACCTGTGACAGCGACAAGAGAAGCATTTGGTCCTCAGCCCATAGCTCACCCACCCCACCCCACCCCCATCCATAGATTCGCCCCTGTACAAGAAAGAAAGAGACAGAACATAGTAAAAGACTGTCGGAAGGAGTTATTGTACTACTACTTAAGAGTCTATCTCCACTGAGTTCAAAGCACCCTCCTCCTCCTTTGGTGTCAGACGTCAACTGATTCTTGTTTTTCTCTTTCCAACATGACTGGTGGGCTTTCAGCTGCAGTTGAAGAGCATTCTTGGCCTGCTCCTTTCATCTCAAGTTTGTAACTGCTCTCCCACTTCAGATGCATCTTTGCTCTCCCAAATTTCATGTTCAGTGTTCCTCTGCCATGCAACGGCAAACCATTGCATAATCGTAATTTGGTTTCATGTGATTATATGGTGTTTTGATTTCGCATGACAGTCTTATTTTAAGAACATGCTGCTCTAAGCCTTATATTGTCTTGTTCATAAACTGGCAGTTTGTGAATCTGCGACACCAGCTAAAACATGTCTTATGAACTCCAAGAGTCTCAGACGGGGTATGTGGCTATTTGTGTTTGGTTTTAATGTCCCTCATCAACACAGTCATGGCTACCGTTGGAAATGAAACTTACACCAGTCAGGTCACTGTGCACAGTGAGTGCAAAGGTGCCCAAGAGAAACCTGTTGCTAGTGGGATTCAAACCTGGGAGCTTTTGCACACACAGACAGACAAGCACGCTTGTTTCTAGGCTACACTGATGCGTTTGGCTGACCTTCAAGCCCATGAAGATAGAGACTACTCCCCAAGTGTGGAAAAAAGAGACAATGAAAAAGAATGGGAAAGGAAAAGGAGGGGAGAGCATGTGGGTGGGGTAATATATGATGAGAAGAAAGAAAAAGAAAGAAAAGAAAAGAACAAAAAAACAACTGAAAGACAATGGTGTGTTAGTGTTGGAAAGGGGTGGGTTTTTATTTTTTTTTTAGGAGGGGGGGGAGCCGGTTCGGGGACCACGAAAGAAGGACAAATTTTACCATTGGGTGCAAGATAACTTTGTTCTGCCCCTGAGCATGGAACAAGAGCCTTGTTGTTAAAACATGTCTACTAAATCCAACTGCCACTGATGAAGACGCCTTGTGGCTTGGTGCAATACTGCTGAGGACGCCTTGTGTCTTGGGAAGGGGGAGGGTGCAACACTGTCAGTGACGCCTTGTGACTTGGGGAGGGGGAGGGTGCAACACTGTCAAAGACGCCTTGTGGCTTGGGGAAGGGGAGGGTGCAACATTGATGAGGACGCCTTGTGACTTGGGAAGGGGGAGGGTGCAACACTGTCAAAGACGCCTTGTGGCTTGGGGAGAGGGAGGGTGCAACACTGTCAAAGACGCCTTGTGGCTTGGGGAGAGGGAGGGTGCAACACTGTCAAAGACGCCTTGTGGCTTGGGGAGAGGGAGGGTGCAACACTGTCAAAGACGCCTTGTG
>JAWQUT010000603.1:28359-49884 GCA_033807755.1 Ellobium chinense | reverse complement strand
GGCCCCTCCCCTCACCCGCTCCGTTCCAACTCAATAACTTTGGTGGTAAGTGCAGGCGAACTCCTATTTGTTTGAAACATGGTTCTTTTTGTCGACAAAATGCCTGTAAGCGAGGAAGGAGTGAAAACAGTGCCCACTATTAAAGGGACAGGGGTAATTACGGGTAGATATTTGCTTCAAAGCCTAAAAAATCCAGTTTTTTCAAAAACTTTAAATCGTGAACATTTTTCTTCCCTCTGACCATTTCTGAGAAAACACCGCTGGAAAGTGGGGATTTTCACCCCTTCGTACGCCGCCATTTCTCGTACTGCGTGACGTCTTCAAGCGCGGACAACTAGCGGCCGATTGGTGCAGACACATGCACAAACTGTCTGGACCAGTCGTCAATTAGCCTGTCTCGCTTTTTGACGTCACGTAACACAAGTAACGGCAGCGATCACAGGGTAGGTGAAAATCCCGACATTCCTGATGCGTTTTCTCAGAAACTGGCAAGCGAAAAGAACCATATAATGCAGTTTAAACGTCATGAAAAAATAACGTGGACTTACTAGGTTGTGAAGCAAATGACTACCCCTGTCCCTTTAATAAGCATACCATTTGACTCGCCTAATAGGGGGAATATGGCAAAACATTTTCAGGAGCAATGACCGTGTGATGGTGGCTTTGTTAGATGTAAAGCAACCGCGAATGATGTGTAGGCGTATCAGTCGGGAGGAAAAAGACACGAAATGCTTGTTGGGGACGTGGAGGAGGGAAGGGGACATGCGGCTGACATGGGCTGTCGACCATAAAGGTCACATCACAGCACCCAGTTTGAATGGGAAAGCGCAAATTCAGTAATAAACATGTCTATATATATAATATATCCAGTTCATCACTCGTTTTGCTTCAATTATCGTGTTTAGAATGACGTCGGAACCCGCATGCAGGGTGACATAACAGTTCCTCGCTTGGATGCAATGCCCTTGATAAAGGCCATCCTGACCCAGAATTCAAGTTCTAATGTCCTTGGATCCTCTAAGATCTTCGAGTGACAACTAACTTCATGTATCTAAGTCTAGAACAGCAACAGGTGAAAGGACTAATTCAAATTCAATCTGCGCCCCCAAAACAGCCCGTTGACAGTCATGTCGGTTTGCGCTCTTCAGAAACTTACGAACCATGATATCGGCCAAAATTTGCATCCAGCAATGTGTAAATATCAAAATCCGACAAAACATCAACTTTCTGAACTGTAGATCGGGAAGTTCTAATTTAACCAACTGAACTCTTATTTCATATCATGCCACCGCATACACTATAGAGCTTCTTTTCGCGGAATTGCTCTGCTAAATGTAGTTTTTTGTTAATGAGAAAGTTTTTTTTTGCTGCTCTGATAAAGTCTGGATTTTGGCGTTTGTCGGGGTATTGTGTATCCAGCTGACAAGGTGAGAGTTTCTTTGAGAGTTAGGAACAATGGAACTGAGAACAGTCCTCTCTTTTGCTATTCATCCTTAACTTTAGAGTTGCATGTAGTTCTATGTAAAGTTATGACAAGCAAGGATGTCTTACTTGTCAGGGCGAAGTAAAAGTTCGCGCTCCACCTCAAGCCCCCCACGCCCCCCACCCCCAAAACCCTTGTCTCTTCACCCCTGATATCNGAATGGGAAAGCGCAAATTCAGTAATAAACAAGCCTATATATATAATATATCCAGTTCATCACTCGTTTTGCTTCAACTGTCGTGTTTAGAATGACAACGGAACCTGCATTCAGGGTGACATAACAATTCCTCGCTTGGATGCAATGCCCTTGATAAAGGCCATCCTGACCCAGAATTCAAGTTCTAATGTCCTTGGATCCTCTAAGATCTTTGAGTGACAACTAACTTCATGTATCTAAGTCTAGAACAGCAACAGGTGATAGGTCTATTTCAAATTCAATCTGCGCCCCCAAACAGCCCGTTGACAGTCATGTTGGTTTGCGCTCTTCAGAAACTTACGAACCATGACATCGGCCAAAATTTGCATCCAGCAATGTGTAAATATCAAAATCCGACAAAACATCAACTTTTTGAATTGTAGATCAGGAAGTACTAATTTAACCAACTGAACTCTTATTACATATCATGCCATCGCATACACTTTAGAGCTTCTCCGCGGAATTGCTCTGCTAAATGTAGTTTTATGTTAATGAGAAATTTATTTTTTTTTTTGCTGCTCTGATAAAATCTGGATTTTGGAGTTTGTCGGGGTATTGTGTATCCAGCTGACAAGGTGGAAGTTTCTTTGAGAGTTAGGAACAATGGAACTGAGAACAGTCCTCTCTTTTGCTATCCCTCCTGAACTTTAGAGTTGCCTGTAGTTCTATGTAAAGTTATGACAAGCAAGGATGTCTTACTTGTCAGGGCGAAGTACAAAAAAACAACAACCCTCCCATCACCACTCCCAGGCAGGGTCCCGACCCGTACACCTTCTAGTTTAGCTACTGCTATTCCTATCCTCATATTTATTATCCTCTTTCTAATGCAATAGTCCTGCACCTCACAACTGAACTATACTTACTGTGTTTCAACCCCTTCGTTACCTATGGCATACATGTGAGTCCTTACCCTTGGTTACAAACAGCGCTTTTGAGTTATCTGTACGTCCCAGAAGCAGCACTGGACGTACCTGGACGCCATTCTGCCTATGAAGTATCCTTACCTATAAATTAATAAGCTCATACTAACGAGCTCTTTGCAGCGCATCCCCAGGATCATAAAATGCTTGGGGTAATAGATCACCATAAATCATGCACCATTTTTAGTTAATTTTGAACTAATGCACCAGTTTCACCTAATACACCATATTTGCATTTTAACTTCAAATTCGAAGAGAACTGCAGCAGAAATGCACACCAAAGTATGTTATGTTCAGTGCACACTGATTTAAAAAAACAAAGGAAACAAAAAACACAAAAAACAAAAAGACTGATTTATCTTGAACATGTCGTGGTGTGAAACTGTAGTGCAGCCATCTGTAGATCTTACATGATCGATTGCACACCAAAGTGCGACATAGTGCATTAGGGATGGTCATGTATATACCCAAGGCAGGTGACGAAAGCGTCAACACCCGGAAATGTTGCATAGACCTAATTTGGTGACATCAGCAATAGAAAAAAAACAACAAAACATGACGCAGGAATGGGTTAGATTGCAGACTCCAAATTGGATGAAAATTGGGTTTGATCATGTGTCTTAGGAAGACATTAAAATGAGCCCTAGATCTGTGAACCAACCTGCTAATTAGTTCGCATTCTCTCCTGATTTTGTAAACCAAACCTGGAGATTGGGTAGTTTACTTCGGTTTCGGTATAGCCTTCTTTGTGGACCACTTGCCATTAAGGAAACTAGTTATATGTTTAAGGTTTTTGATATATCCGTTTTTGGCACAAAAACGATATGAAAGGCCTATATTTTAAACATCATCTTTAATAAGGTCATTGGTTGCTGCAAAATATTAAAGAAGACTTAGAGATTGTGGAATTTCTTGTAAGTGACCGTAGAGGAAACAGTTTATTGGCTCAAAGAGGCAAATCAGATTAGGCATCTGCAACCTGAAAAGACTGTGCCATCGAACAAACTACAGACAGAATCAAATACAATGGAAGTAATAGAGAGCTACCGTACCTGAACATCGTATGCTGCCATGAACCCCATCCTCCCCAGCGGGATTACGCTCACGGCTCTAGGCCCAAGTGCACTCATTTTTCAACCTGCAATGGAACAACAACAATAATAAAAAGACTGTACAAAATTTGCAATAAAAACGTTGTGGACAGAAGAGAAAAGGATAGGGAAGAACAACGCCGAGGGACAAAGAAAGAGAAGAAACAAAAACAAAATAAATAAAATTAAAGATGCAGGTGTTAGGTCGACCTGTATTTTTTAGTTCTGTCATGTGGCTTCAAAGTCTGCTGCTCACACGTTGGTTAATTTACGCGCTCTGTGCATGCATGCATGCCTGCTTGCCATTGATCACGTGCATGCTGACATGCGCAGGGCATGTAAACAAACCAATGTGTGAGCAACAGACCACACAGTAAATCACATGACTGAACTAAAAATATCCATTTGTAACCATGTAAGAAAAACTCCGTAATAATATTATGAGTCTGACAAATCCCTCATCCAGGCATTGCCATGTTAAGGTAGTTTCATAATATTATTACCCCCAGCAGGTCAGATCACACAACAACTTCATCAACTCGCTGAACATGCTAACTTTTGGCTTTCACACAGGAGCTTTCGTTGTCAATAGCCAGATACTTCTTTAACAAACGACTGGATTCGGGGAAACAAAAACGAAATGCTCTCCATAAGGCATGTAAGGCATTTAAAACATTAAAAACGAGAATTGAACCTATATCCCTCTGATTTTAAGTCCACAGTTGCCATTTTTTTTTTTTTTNCATTTTTTTTTTTTTTTGGCCACACGGCAAGATGAAAACAGACAGACAATTTGACCGTCTGTGGGGACAGAAAACTGATCGGCGAACATATGTTCATAGTACAAATAAATCTATCAATATACAAAAGAACGAATAGGTAAAACAAAGAAACAAACAAAAATATATCGCAAAGTAAAGATGAACAATGAGGGGAAGGAAGACAGAGGATATTAGCAGACAAATGAGATCAAACAGATAAATGGAATGTTGCGATAAACTGCATCACGACTGGCAGAAGAAACGTTATAGCTTACTTCCGAACACAATGGAGAATGGGCGAAAGATGGGTGACAACAGTCTAGGGAAAAAGTGGGGACGGAGTGAGCGTCCGGATACTTGACTTGCGACGTGTCAATACGTGCTCAGAGGGATTGGGCACGACACCTCTTGGTTTGGTGCTGTTTAGAACAGTTTAAAACTACTCAATAGATACCAGCAACCGAAGTACGAAACGAAATGAGTAGCGAAATGGATGACTAAGAGAATTTATTGGATGCCGAGGCCCCATCTGAATGAGTGAGTGAGTGAGTGAGTGAGTGAGTGAGTGAGTGAGTGAGTGAGTGAGTGAGTGAATGAATGAATGAATTACTTCGTGCGTGAGTGAGTGAGTAAGTGAGTGAGTGAGTGAGTGAGTGAGTGAGTGAGTGGTGAGTGAGTGAGTGAGTGAGTGAGTGAGTGAGTGAGTGAGTGAGCAAGTGAATGAGTGAGTGAGCAAGTGAGTGAGTGAGTGAGTGAGCGAGTGAGTGAGCGAGTGAGTGAGTGAGTGAGTGAGTGAGTGAGTGAGTGAGTGAGTGAGTGAATGAATGAACGAACGAACTGCTTACGTCGGCAACAAATCCGTCCGCAAAATCACAACAGACAAACACACCCTTGTCTAACCAAATTTCCAGATGTAGACCGTCTACCACTGCAGATCAGTAAGAGTTCAGAGTTCAGAGTTAGCCCCGACGAGATAATCCATTACATCAAGGCAAGAAACCTACGTCCACCAAAGCACAAAAAGCAACGAACCGGTAGCGAACATGTACTGTAACACCTCTCAACCACACGATGTATTGTACAATCAATGTAAAGAGCAGACTATACACAAACTAGTCTAGGCTAGGGTAGGCTAGGCTAAGACGAGCGAATCGCAAATCAAGGGACTGAATGCAGACAGCCGAGCGTCAAGGGAGCTAACGCGAAGAAATGGTAACGCCTCATTGTTCCGCCGCCCGTGTTTCTATTACACAAGAGTCACACGTGCCTAAAAGCATGTACGCCAAGAACAATATTAACAACCATGCAGGAAGTGCGACCCTGGTGAATCAATACCAAAGCTCTCACTCAAGTACTATCATGAACTTTTAAAAAGCTTCCTTTCCCCTACCCTAATCACAAAAGCATACACACGGATCTCCTCCAAAACATTGCAATAAACAATAGACAGATTGTGTGTGTGTGTGTGGGGTGGGGAGTGGGTGGTGGTGGTGAGGGGGAGGGGGAGAAGGAAGCAGCTGGCTAAACAGGGCCGCCGCTCCCGAACCCAATAAGGCCACCCTGCCCTAGGAGAAGCTAGATTACGCCAAAAATAGGGCTAATGCACTATACTAGGAAACATTAAATAATACCAACGAACAAAAGGGAACTGTGAACTCATCCCTGTTGTTCTTCGTCGAGGGACATTATATTTGAGTGTTTAGAATTAAGTAACCGGAAAAATCGCTACAAGGAGACTATGAATATACCTCCGCACCTATCCCCCCCCCNCCCCCCCCCCCTTTTCCCTCCAAAAAAACCAAAATCAATCGCTAAGAGGCATACACCCAATTCTTTCCCATTCTTGCTTCCCCTGCCCAAGGCCGTGTCGGCTAAAGGTTTTACCCCTCTCCCCCACAAAAATGACATGTCTGTCCAGACGCTCATCCTTTNCTTCCCGTTCAACTTATTACTTTACATCTAACTAACACCATCTCGCTCCAGCATTGCAACTCATTAAACTTTCTCACTGACTCTCATCCTTCTTCCCACACCCAATCCGTCCTCGACTGACTGAACTGGCATTAATTAAGGTAATGTTTCCAAAAGGCAAGGTGATTCTGTACAGTGTGCTCGATTTCGCCGTAATTCAAATCCTTTCCCTAATCCCTTTTCTTTGTTAAACAATGACAAAGGCTCACCCATTTACGGCGAAATCAAGTTCATCCGATTCTGTTACGTGAACCCACTTTACATCAACTCACGCCACATTCATCCAACTCACCCCCCACATCAACCTACATAAATACATGCAAATCCGCTTAATCACAAACGCCGTGGGAGCAGGAAAATGTTGCTATTAACAGGAGCTGTCTCTTGGTGACTTTTACGTAAGAGATATAGCATGTTGCTATGTGGAAGATGTTACCACTAACCAGGAGCTGCGATTATCCGAACTGCGATTAGGTGGAATCTGTTATACTTGGTGTGCAAATAACAGGTCCAGGAGGCGGACATGTAGGTTGAGAAATAATGAACAAGATTATCATTATCAGACTAATCTACATAATCACAAATATATAATGTTCATTTAAAATTCAGTTACGAAGGAAACGATGGATAATAGCCGCGTGAGCGGACACTAATCCGCACATAAAACATAAAAAAAAACCCACCTCCTTATCTGCGAGCTTCCGCATTAACAACGCGGTAGGAATTACATTAGACCGTTGGTGCTGAATGCATCCTGAGTAGCGTTCAACATGCAGAGGTAATGTAATTGAAGTATCACGATGGTAAGAGATCCCATCGTTATTGCGAAAGCTCTTAACTGTTGTGATCAGTGGTGGTATGGCATGTTACATTTTCAGAGGGGAGAGCTGTGAGGTTGTAAGAGATCCCATCGTTATTGCGAAAGCTCTCAACTATTGCGATCAGTGGTGGTTAGGGTATGTTACATTTTTAGATGCCAGAACTGGTATAAAGACACACAAAGAGGAAAATGTGTCACGACAGATTTTACACTGTTACCGTGAAAGAAAAACTTTGAGAAGAAAAACAAAAACCACCTACACTTGACAATCTCCTGTCCCTAGTGCCAGAGTGCCAGTCAAGGTATGACATTGCCCACAGTATCGGGTATATGGGTCGGGATGCTATTTTAAATAGTCCCCATAAAATTAGAAATCTGACCATGGGGAGGGGGGAAAGGGGTTGGATTTGAATTTCAAAGGCTTAGATAGGAGCTAATACTTTTGTAGACCCAGAACAGATGAGATTTTGCCACTCAAGTACAAAATGTGACTGACGCTAGGCTACTGTTTACTGTGTGAAAGGGCCTAAAATATAAGGTAGCCTGATTCACTTAAAAAAATTAACAAACTCGAAATGATGCTGAAACATGTTTCAATGGGCCAAAACCTTCGTTCTACTGTATTTCACGGAAGGATATCCATATGTGTGCCAACCTACAACATGCTCCTGACGAAACAGCTGACTAAAGGGCATGATTTCCGCAGGCAACAACCCGTTAGGGTTAGGGGTAGGGTTAGGGGTAAGGGTAGAGTTAGGGGTAAATAATCCAAATGAAATTCATCCTGTCCCATCAAAATAATCCCTCTTTAGTATGTTCTTATTTAGGGGGTTGTTGCCTGCGGAAATCTTTCCGACTAAAGAGGGATGTTTTTAATGGGGTTGATATAAAATAAAAGGGTTTTTTTGTGTGTGTGTGCGGATACACAGAGAAAGAAAAGTAGTTTTCAAACGTTACAATAATGTTTTTCGATGCATGTTGTAGGATGGCACGCTTATGGAAATCCTCCCTATTTCACTCTGAAGAATTTACAAGCATTGGCAATACTACGTTGTCAGCATTAGCTAGTTTCCTTCGCTAATATGAAACCTATCACAGCATTCCAAATTCCCATACGAGCAGTGTACTATATCCAAAGGCAATGACAAGAAAGAAACGTTTTTAAAGAATGTGGCCAAAAAAAAAAAAATTTGCGAGAAAATAGATTAATTTTCATGCTGACTGTGCTTCCCTCATCCCTCTCTTTATTTACGTAAGACTCTTTCTGTGAGCGACTTCCCGAACTTTTCCTTTTTTTTTTTTCCAACGACAACAGGCTAAGAATAGGACTAACTTTATTGTCCATAACATGGAAAACTGACTTGATTGCAGTACACATGTACACAGTAATAATAATAACAACAGTACTTATAAGAGATCACGACATAGCAAAAGAAAACAACAAGGTGGGTCATAAAAAAAAAACAACAACAAAACTCGCGCTATGTCCCTGACCGTGAATAAATCTTAAAGGGATTAACCCTTCCAGGCATTCATTATTAATTTTGTTACTGGCTATCTCTGAAGAACTTCTGTTGCATAAAGTTTACTCATATCCTCTATATTATTAATCTATAAATGTGGTACATCGAGGTACCTTGCACAAAGTTGTTGTTTGTTTTTTTTCACAATTGACGATTTAGTCTATATTTGCAATGGATAACTCGGGTATCTCTCCAATAGCTGAAAAAAAAAGTGATGCTTGTTTATTGGTATGTTTGCTCGTGTGAAACAAAAACACTGGTTTCAACCTATTGCTAAGGAAACTTGGTGAATGCATAGACTAGATTAAAGTATCAATGGTCTGGAATGTCATGTTTTGGAGATCTTCAAGAAAAGAAAAAAAAATGCACGATATATAAAAAAGTACCCACGAGTGTCAGGAAGGGTTAAAAGCTGCAAAGTCTACCTTACTTAGGAAGAAAAGAGTTCCTCCAAATACTCCAGAACAGAACTAAACAATTCACTGGTAAGTCACAACGCGCAAACTCGTAGGCTCCCGGTACAACTCCTGCTTTCAATGGTACAACGCGAACGTTTTATAAAAACGTTTGTGAAAGCGAGGATCCTCTCGCGAGACTCATCTGTTTTGTGTCGTCTGCTGTGGTTGCGCCCCTCACAAAAGTGGACTTGGGGTCAAGCGAAGCGTCTATGTTTAATCACTGGTAAAGTTCAAGGCCAAGGTCACGCACAGTGTTTGCATGGAGTTGCCTTCCCCTCTCTTCTCTCTTTTTTTTCCCCCTTCTTCGTCGTAAGTAGAGAACGTGGGATGTCGATGGCTTCTCTCAGCTGTTCAGTTCAGCGGTTGTATTGTTGTGTCGGTGTCATTAACTTAAACTGGCCGATTCCATGTTTAGGTATAGGTGCGATGCTGATTATTTTTTCTGCATGTCGATATCGATACCGAGTACTTCAGTTCGTATAAAACTTCAACCAAAATGTGTCACGTACACAGAGATACATTATCACTTAGATCACATGTCATCTTTTGTAGTAAGAAATTATATATAATCCTAACAGCTCGTTACAGTAATAAAATTCATTGAGAATACGAAGGATTGCGTGATTTGTTGCAGTAATACGGCACAGTATACAACTACAATTCTCATTAGTGTTAAACCGGGAAATAATTGAAAAATGCATGTAGACGTCTACTGCTGTCTTGGGGCAGGTTCTTATTTACCATGTCATTAAAGAAAAATCATGAACCCTTTAAATTTAAATATTGGCTGCCAGGAAAAAACGTCAAACTACTCGCGACTTAAAAATGGATACTCGCCTTAAACGATACTCGGTATTGATACCTGCCAATGTTATCATTCATCCACTCAGGACGTCACAACTTTGAGGACAAAAATAGGTCAGTTCTTTGGTGCACTTTCAGCTGCGCGACGACGAGAGGGGTAGGGGCGACGTAACGGGCATACGCTGATTTTGGAGGGGGGGNGGGGAGGGAGGGCAGGGGCAATTTCACTGCCGAAATACAGTAATAGGCAACAGCGGCATAGAGAGAGAGAGAAATATGAGAGAGAGCAAGAGAGAGAGAGAGAGAGAGAGAGAGAGGACATGGACACGAGAGAGAGAGGGGATGACTTGGACATACGAGAGAAAAAAAGAGAAAGAAAGAGGGAGGGTGGGAGAGATAGAGAGAGAGAGAGAGAGAGCGCAGGGGGAAGAGAAACAGAGAGTGCCAGATAACTAGGGTAATAGGAAAATTAGGGCAATAGGGGGGAAAAAAACTACAGGCAGTGTCTTCTCTGGACCGCGTGGTCGCGTTATTCGCCCCATTAACTTCAGAATCCGTCCTCACCCCCTAAAAATACATTGATCAAGAAACAGAAATACTAAATATGTGAGCTTGTGAAATCTGCTGTCATATTATGTATATAATACAAAGACCTGGTACTAACTAAGGGTCCGTCCACAGCTGACAAAGCAGAGATCACCACTTCTTTCCTGCATTCCAGGGTTTGCAGAACTTGAGTAAAACCAAACTTTTTTATCTAAAAATTTACAAACCCCCCTCAAATTTATGACGAGTGGGGAGAGGGGGATGTCTACTAACTCAAATGACATGGAGAAAACTCTCCTACTGTACTGGAAGCTGGGAAAAGAGGGCAACTTTTAGAACAAAGAGGTAGATGTAAGAAGCCGGGGGTTGGTGGGAGGGGAGGGGGGGATTTTACGTTTACTTCGCACCTAAGCGCAAGATACGCCTTGTCCTTATCTTCATCGATGTTGACATTACTAGACTAAACAACATACACGTTGTTTTATCTCGGAGACTAAAAGTACTGTACTCTGTATTAGACTAAGAGTACTGTACTCTTTAAGTATTTCCAGTGACACAAGTTGACCTCACTGAGGTATTACTACTACCTGGGCCTGAGCAGTGCTCCTTAACTTAATCACTAGTAACAACAACATTTGGTGACTGTTGACACGTACGACCTAGATTACGGTCTGTGAAAAAATAAAGAGACATAGACCTAGCTAGAAATGATTTACAGAATGAAAAATAAAAGCCAAGTTAAGAGGGGAGAAAGTGTTTAAAAGAAAGAAAAAGAAGAAAAACATAAAAGAGTCTTACAATAAAGGAAGGGTTGAAGGATAGAAGAAGGGATGGAAAAATTGGAGGAAGGAAGGAAGGAAGGAAGGAAGGAAGGAAGGAAGGAAATAGGACAAAGAAACTCGCATTTGAGAAAGAGAGAACGACCAGTATAAATAAGTATACAGATTTGATAAACACGTGAAACCTACTCTAGTCTAGTCTTGCTGCAGGTAAAGGTCTCATTTGTAGCAACTTAATACCGAATAATGAAACTCGAACTATACAGTATAATAATATGCCATCACAGATACAGTCCTAAAAAATGCTACTACATATCATTATCTGAAAATGTGACCTTATTCCTGCATGCGCGATTGTTTCTTCGCATAAGAATAAACAGCTTATTGACAAAATGTCCTACGACTGTCACTGATATTCATAACATGCTTACCCAGAAACCCTTCAAAGCAGGTTGTTGTTCTGTTTGATGTATGCACAAAAGTGAGCTGGGATAACCGATAAGAGAAGTTGCGCACCAAAAGATTCTGCACGAAATTTCAGCATAGTTTAGTTTTACGAACCGCAAATGCTTCTTCTGGACAACACCCTTATTAATTACATGGGAAATGACATTCTTTTTTCTGAGTCGAAAACGTATTCTCTGAAACGTTCAATACACTATTCTCAGAAACCCCTCTCCCCTCCCCCCACCCAAAAAAAAAGAAAGGAATTTTAGATAAATCTCAACAAATCTTCAATTCCAAATGGTTCCCTTTATGTCTACGGATCACTTCAGGCTACAGTTCCGGTAGCTTTCCAAGTTCTAATTTTGGACTTTATGGAGGGAAAAATGTCAGCTTCCTTCATGACGTACACTTTGCACCATTTCGCACGAATGCACTGGATGCTTTACAACGACCTCAAAATGTGCTAGAGTTTCAACTAGAACAATATCTGTCTGAATTCACGGACCTAAGGTTATGTTCCTTCTGATCGTGCAATTCCTTGGCTTCCTTGACAACAGCATCTTATTTGTTTCCGTAAGGCGGAAGCTCTGTGTCGCCATGTTGTCCAAATTTTCGGAAATCACATGACCGTTTAGTTCTTATTCTGAAGTGGTCTATATGAGTGAATGAGGAAGGGAAAATCTCTTTTAAGGTGATTACTATATTGCCTCTTTGCATGTTCGTTATTCTGTACTTGTTGTGATACCCGAAGAACAAACATTGCTATTCCTGCAACACCCAAACAAAAGACAGTGTGCTCGATTTCGCCGTAACGTAATCCTTTGTATAAATGTGAGCAGTCGGGAAATGTGTTAGGGTCACGGGTGAACACTAGGTTCGCACGTGGAAGTTAGGGACCGATTCAGGCAGTAGGTATTTAAGAATTAAATTGGTGTGAAGTTAGTGTCCCTGTAGTGTAGTTGGTAACAATCTCGGACTTGCAAGCTGAGAGACCCTGGTTCGATCCCCGGCAGGGACAGAAATTTTCTAGCGTAGGTTTTTTCGGCCCTTCTTCTCAAAATTGATCATTCACAGTAATTTGGTAAAATCCCTGGTGACACACTTCCTTAAAATAATATGTAACATCTGAAAAATTATCAGACTAAGCTCACCTTCTTCCCCCTTAAATATAAAAGTGAGAATACCATACTACTGTATTGCCTTTCCACCCGGTGACATTAACACACTGAACGAATTAAAACTGTTCGATCTTGCCACATGTCGGTAATGCTTTGAAGTTTAGGAACAATATGGCCACGTGTGGCCCGGAAGGGGGGAGGGGGACGGGAGAGAAAGAGAGAGAGAGAGGGAGAGAGAGAGAGAGAGAGAGAGAGAGAGAGAGAAGGAGGGCTTGAAGATGCCAACATGCATTTAGAGCTCATATTCATTTTGAAATGAGCATGACTCAGACTGTCTTGTTCAAACATCGACCACTGACAATGCAAACTTCATCAGGCAATGGCGAAGTTTCCACATAAACTCTGACACCCCTTCTTTTTTTTGTACTGAGGTAGGGCCACTATGCTGACTATGCTGGAACTGTGATCCTACACCGATACACTCTTTCTGCTTTGAAACATAGCTACGTTTGTTTAGTCATGTGCAGTTTGAGAAAACAGGAAGCCATACCCCTTCCGTGGGCAGCTCTTACTCTTAGTTAAGGGTACGCTTCTCCTTGGTGAATGCCAGTCACGGTTAGGAAGGGTGCACAACTACGTGAGATTTATAAGGAACGTGTTGCATTTTGTACAAAACTGGTGGGAAAAGCTTGGCAACATGGCAGCAACCATCTACGATTTCAAGTTTGTTAGTGGAACATCTCATCAACGGCCTTGTGTGGGAGGATGTTACTGCAAGAATCAATGGCAGTCTATATATGCTAAAGAATAAGGCAAAGATATAAGTATAGCAAATACCACTCGCAAGTCAGTGCATTGTTTCTTGTCACTTCTGCATTAGTCGTAGCCATCTTGGCTTGCCTAGAGATTGATACTTCCTTTGCTAAAGAACGGGTGTGGCTTCCCATTTTGTCAGATTGAAGGAACCAGACAAACTTAGCCCAGGTATTTCAGAACAGTTGCGTCGTCTCGCCAGTCTCGTCATACAAAACAGACTAGAATCTGGACCATTTTTATTGTTCTATATCTTTCGAGAAAGGGAATGAGTAATGTCTGTCATGCCCCATCTTCATCTNACGATTGCCCCCCCCCCCTACCCACCCCCATAGGAAATATAAAAGTGTTGCTTGTGTTATCTGTGTGTAACATACCAATGTTATCAATCTGTTGCTTAGAAGAAAACTCGGAGAATATAAAATGAATCAATGTTCTCAGAATCTATATTCTAGAGTCATTTTAAAATGAATATAAAAACTTACATAGCATTATCCGTGATTGCCCGAAAGGGTTAAACCACGAGACAAAGCACTCACTAACAAAGGAACGTAACATGTTTATTATATTCCTTGAATTCGGCATGAAAAAACCCGACCATAGTGTAAACGAATCATGCCCCGTTTTGAGTGGCGCCAGAAGCAATCAAAGATTAGTGAACAGTTGTAAGCTCACTGGGTAAACATCGTATCACTCTCCTCCTTTTCAAAGTGATCACGAGATTCTCACAGCCCGCTTTGTTTAGGGTGCTTCTAAAATTTGGGATCTAGAATGCAAAAAGTGAGCAGCTGGAAAGAGTCTGAAAGGTCATGAGTGAACACTAGGCGTGCTCATGGAAGTTAAAGAACTCAGCAGGTTTAAACTGTTGTGAAGCTGTGGTGTAGTGGTAGCACGTTTATACTTGCAAGCAGAGAAGGACTGGGTTCGGTCCCTGGGAAAGACGGACAATTTTCTAGAGTTAAGTTTTGCGATCTTCCTTCTCAAAACTGATCTTTCACAGTGATTCTGGAAAATGGCTAGCAACACACTTTTCATATACCATCAGTTTGGGCTCACATTTCTCCCCCTTAATAATAAACCAGTTCTGATGGCAGAAGTCGAATTCATGTGCATGCACAAAACTTAAAATCGTGACGATCTGAGAAATCGGGTCTGTTCATGCCAATAAAAAGGCTGCCCATCAATAGTTGTATTTTTTTTTTTTAATTTGTTCATGTATGGTCATGCCCATAAAAAGGCTGCACATGATCTAGTTTTTCTTTAAACTTCCTTCATGTATGTTCATGCCAATAAAAAGACTGTACGTGATCTAGTTTTACTTAAAACTTCCTTCATGTAGAATAGAGTACAAGTCAGTACAAGTAATGATCAGAATACCTTTTCTAGTATTTCTTTAAACTTCCTTCATGTATGTTCATGCCAATAAAAAGACTGTACGTGATCTAGTTTTACATAAAACTTCCTTCACGCAGAATAGAGTAAAACTCTATATATCAATACAGGTAATGATCAGAATACCTTTTCTAGTTTTTCTTTAAACTTCGTTCATGTGTGTTCATGTTCATAAGAAGGCTGTACGTGATCTAGTTTTTACTTCAAACTTCCTTCATGTAAAACAGAGTACTAACTCTATATACAGACTATGTCAAAAATACCTTTTCTAGTTTTTCTTTTTTTTTAAGACTTTGTTCATGTATGTTCATGCCATTAAAAGGCTGTACATGATCTAGTTTTTACTTCAAACATCGTTCTTGTAGAATAGAGTACAACTCTATATGTCAATACAGATAATGATCCGAATACCTTTTCCTTCAGTCAACGCACCAGCAAGAAAAATATTCCTCCTCCTCCTCCCCGCGTACCCCTTCCCCCATCCCCGGGATTATCAAATCACAAAGAGTTTGAGAAATTCGGTCATGACATTTTAAAATAGGCTATCCAGTGTCTGGAATTGACATCTAAAAAAAGAAGGGGAAGATGAGAAGATAGGAAGACAGAAAAACAGGTCAGACAGATAACTAACAACCTGAATTTTGATTTCAGGACAACAGAAACTCTCTTAAGTTCCTCGTTTACAAGACCCGTGGCCGTATGTATAATCCTTACGTTAGTTGACGTACTGCGTTAACCACCGTGAACACTATTAATGTTTTGGGAGTTTCCCGTGGTTACCGCAATGCGAAAACTAACGTAGGGGTTATGCATACGGCCACCGGTACGTTAGAGCAAGTAAGAGTGCAACTTGGCTCGGACAGACACTTTTCGACAGCACCAGTGGGCCATGCAAATAATTAGGTATTTTCAGCTTCATCATGTGACCTAGGAAATCTTGCTCACACGTTGGTTTGTTTACATGCTCTGCTCATGTAGGATTACTCGTCATTTATCAAAATATTCCAGCAATCCCTAGATAACGTGGTGTAACTGACCCGTCTGAAAATACCTCATTTATTTTCACTTTCAGTAAATTCCAGACGACGTCAGTATAAAGTGAATTCAGACATCTCGTCACGAATGTCTTACGAGGGGACTCCCCAATAAAGACGTCCTATAAATAACATAGACTAACAGACATGTATGCAACACAAATACATATACTGCCCAAGACTGTTCAAGATCCATAAAATCTTCCCCAAAACTTATCTGATCTGGTCTGGACCCAAGATGTCTGAGTTCAAAGTCCACAAGCTCTGTAAACGGATCTATAAATTTAATCTTGTCACTCGATCAAAGCTCCCCACTCTAAGCGCTGATAAAATTTTATCCACTTCAGCATTTCCCGTCGTCAATCTGCAGGTTTTAACGACGCGTACTGAGTATTATGTGTGTTTCACAACGATTGCCTCAACTGTTTAATAACTGTGTCTCCTGTTTTACTCACTCAAAGTGTATGCCAAAGTGTCCAAAATCTAGTGTTGGGCAGAACTGAGATCATATGAACGCAGTTCAGTTCACGTGAACTTTATCTCACTTAATGGCTATTTTGGACGAACCGATCTGGATCTGAACTGTACCTATTTTGAGTGCTTGATCTGAGATTTGATTATTTACCTCAATTTCAGTTCAATTTCAATTTCAACTACCTCGACAAGCAGAACCGAATGCCAGGGTCGAAACCAAGAGGAACTGATTTAATCTTATCTAAAAAGTACTTAACTTTCATTGAACTGAGATAAACTTTATCTTGATGCACGACCATCTTTCGAACTGTTAGACCGCTTTATTCAATTCATGTTCTCCAGCATCAGACCTATGACCGAACGGGGACAATCAGCCACTTTAACCATACGGCCAAGTTAACCGGTGGACCTGTTACCATGGATTTGACTGATCAGCAAAAGAAGAAAAGAAAGTTCTTAAGGATGGGGTGGGGTGAGNNNGGTTGATGTTCAAAACCTTTTGGGGTCGGTCATATCGTAGAATTTTGCGGAGGATGGAGAGACACCAACTGATTTCGAGTTTGCCTGTTTCTATTTCACTGTTTGTTTGTTTGCTTGTTTGCTTGGTTTGTTTGTTTGTTTGCTTGCTTGTTTGTTATTTTGTTTGATTGTTTGTTTGTTTGTCCAGCAGGAGGATGATTCAACGGCAGCTCCATAGGCTATGATGCGAAACTCAAAACAACTTTCACATCATGCACTTTTTTTTTTTTCTTGGAAGGGGGTTGTTTGTGTCCCCCTGTATTCGCTACTGAAAAGTGGGCCGGACACATTCATTTCCTTGAACCCCCTGCCGCTGACCATAATGTTGAGCAACTTCGTGGGCTGAGTCAGGCCCGCGGGCCGGACACTCCACGAAATTATTATCCCAGCAATCTGTTTACACCAGTCTCAAACTGAAAACACCATCGAATGGCAGATACTATAGGAGATGCGCCGTTTCGCACGTTCAAGACCTATAATACCATCACTAAAACTGGTCTGGTCTGGCCCAGCTCAGAGGGTAAAGGACCCTTTTTTTTAATGTCTGAGTTCAAAGTCCACAAATTCTGTAACTGATCTATAAATTTAATCTTGTCACTCGATCAAAACAAACAGCAGACTGGCGAGCGGATGATAGTCTGTGACACGAATACTTTAGATACTATGGTGATATCATGTGAATTTTGATCACGATTTATTGCTGACTAACGGCGTCATTTTCGGGACTTTCTCACTTAGCCACCGCTTGGTATTTAGGTATGAAGATGCAAATGGTTTTTCTTTTCCCATTGTTGACTATATAAAGTTTCACATTCCACATTAACTTATCAAGGGATCCCGTGCCAAAACATTTTCCATACATAATGTGTAATTCTTTATCTAAATTTTGACACTTAATATAAATATGCCCCGAAACCAATTAGATTTTGAGAACTTTGACAGTGAATTAGGCTCCCTAATATTTTAGGCCTTTTCAACAGGGTAACCTTACTCACCTAGCAACAACCACACACTTTATACTTGAGTGGCAAAACTCCTCCTATTCTGACATCTATCTAAGCCTTTGAAATCCAAATCCAATCCCTCTCCCCCTCTCCACATGGCCAATTTTCTGATTTTGTAGGTGCTATTTAAAACCCATACCAAAATACCAGGTACTATTGCCATCTTCATACCTTTCGGGTTAGGAGCTAGCACGCATGGGAGAGAGTTTATAGACGATGATAATGTCTAGGAAAGATGTCTCAAAAGATGTTCGTTCTTCCCTAACCCTACCTCTAACCCTGCCCCTAATCTACGCTTCAGCCAAATTTGTGTCACAGATTTCTTGAGAACTACGTAACGTAAAAACATGCGGTTTTCATCTAAATTCGTAGAAAAATACACAAAAGATAACTATACACATCAGTCCTCTTTATTTTTTTTACCCTTTTCTTAAAAAAAAGAATGTGTATAGCATCGACATACAATCTCCGATAGATCTTTTCAATCCGCCCGATTCGCCAATGGTCCAACTTTTTCATGGAGTCGAATGCATTCGTCTACGATGCCTTTCGGTGCGCTAGGTATTCTTTCGCCGCTGGTGCGTTGCCTGCCTGCCCATTTGTAAAATGGGGTGTTAGTCTTGTCATCTATATATCAAGCGCTAAGTGGGAGAACAACAGAATGTTGCCGATTGATAGTAAATCCAAATGGCATATTAGTCTCATTCACAATGTCTAGAAAGTTAAACACGAAGCCATATGTAAGCGGGTGGCAAGGTATAGTATAATATTCGTTATTATTAAGGAGGTAGGAATGTGAGCTCAGTCTGATAATTTTTCAGATGTTACAGATTATTTTAGGGAAGTATTTTACCAGGGATTTTCCACATTACTGTGAATAAGCAATTTTGAGAAGAAGGGCCAAAAAAAACCTACACAAGAAAATGTCTGTCCATCCTGGGGATCGAACCTGGGTCTCTCAACTTGCAAATCTAAACATGTTACCACTACACTACAGGGACGCTAACTTCACAGCAATTTAATCCTTAAATACCTACTACCTGAATATGGGTCCCTAACTTCCACGTGCGAGCCTAGTGTTCACCCATGACCCTAACACACTTCCCGACTGCTCACACATACTGTATATATTCGTGAGCTTGCGTAATACCAGTGATTAAACTCAGAGTGTCGCTTCAGCATTAATTATTACGAAAAGGGTTATGACGAACAGACCTTTGTTACAAACTGTGCAATAAAATTATGCTTGACTCTGTTTACACTGTTGGAAGCCTAGCCTCTAGCCAAACTATTTCGTGAAATACTCTTATAAGTATAACAGATTATCGCAACTTCCACATAATCGCAAGATATTTTAGGTAACACTAACAGAATACCGAATCAGCAATATAAAGGTAAGTACATATAGGTTGCATAACACACCTGTGTGAAAAGCAACGGATAATCGTTGGGTCGAGAGCTTATAGGGAATAATACTCAAACAAACATACTATGCAAGAATTAAGTACCACCTCTACTGTATAGGTAAATACCCATCTGGGTGCAGTCAACTTCTTGGCACGTATTTGATTACGCAATGACATCTATTAATGGCCTACATTCTTGAGTAGCTCAATAAGGGCCACTGGCTTCTGGCCATAGTATCGACTTCGCTGGTGGCTCAATGCTAAAAGTACATATGCACTTTGAGACTGACCGTGGCCCAAGGTAAAAACAAGCTTTGAGTGTCCAAGCTCTGACGAACAGACGGTATCAGGATGTTTAATTACAAGGGCCGTAGCCAATCTGTCCGGGGGCCCGTCCCATGCGGGGGACCCTCTTACAGGGCTATTCATAGAAAAAAGGATTGACCTTATCTATACATTATTATTATTTGGCTTGGAAGGCCACCCCTCTCTCTTTCGACCCTCCGGCTATCCGTTGCCGGTGTACAGATAGATAGCTATGGTTCTATCTGCCAGATAGTGTAACTTGTGACCAGAGATGTGAAGACGCCAACCAAGTGTCCATAAATGAAGTAATATGACCGCCACAGTCCCCGTAAACACATTTTGTGATCTGCCAAACTCAGCAGGATTCCAGTGACCTCCCCACCATTGAAGTACTATTCTGACGATGTTGCGTTGACCATGACATGGTCATCCAGCGCAGCAGCACCGCCACCACCATCTTCATCATCAACAACAACAACAACAACAAATACAACAACAATGACAGCAGCGGCAGTTACAACGGCAACAACAATAAAAAAAACAAAGGCAACAACAAGACCACCACCACCACCACCACCAATAACAACAACCACAATACTACCACCACCACCATTACCACCACCACCAATAACAACAACCACAATACTACCACCACGACCACCACCACCACCACCACCACCACCAACAACAACAACAACAACAATCACACCACCATCACCACCACCCTCACCGCCGCCACCACCACCATTACCACCAATATCAACAAGGGCAATATGTATCCACAAATATGTAAGACAAGGATCTCCGGGTATAGTATTCATTACGTGCTGTCTGTCTCATTCATTCAAGCTGTTAATCTCCTAGTAATAACTGTCTCGGGTGTCAGTCACAACTCTCAACTTTTATGCTATCCACAGCATTCTGAACCATACAGATAAACAACAGACTGAGGAGGGCCGCGAATCTGCTATCAACAGTAAATGTGCGCTTATCATTTATTTTCCACGAAGAAAATCGTTTGATCTGGTGAAATCGAAATAAGAGAACACATGTAGATGATTGTAAAAGCACTAGCAAAAGATGATTTCTTTATGATCCTAATTCATAAAAAAGAAACAAAACTAATGTTTGCATTGAGGATCGAACACAGAACCCTTGGTTCTTAAGCCCAGCATTGTGACCACTGAGCCACCGCTGGAATTCATGGGCCTGGCAAACCAGACTCTCCAGCATAAACAGTGGTGAGCAACGTCACAGGGGCTATTTTTTAATCCGTTCTTGTCACAAGTGTACTGTAGATAGCAGATTCGCGGGCGGACCATGAAACCCTCACAAGCCAAGGGACTGTTTGTAATTCACTTTTCCGAATCTGCCACCCAGGACGAACAATCCCGTGTTTGCCATGGCCTGAGACGGAAGTTCGAAAGCGTGAATGACTAAATGATGCTTGCAGTTATTAGTAACCAAGCATTTTGATTGGCAAATAGTCTAGAGCGTGTGCTAAAAAAAAAAACAAAAAACTTTCCAATGAGGTATTTTCAGTTACGCCACGTGATCTAGGGATTGCTAGGATATTTTGATAAATGACGAGCAATCATGCATGAGCAGAGCATGTAAACAAACCAACGTGTGAGCAAGAATTCCTGGGTCACGTGATGGA
>JAWQUT010000602.1:353931-379700 GCA_033807755.1 Ellobium chinense | reverse complement strand
CTCAAAATCAAATGTAGATTGTGAAAATGGACATTATGAAATCCTCAAAATCAAATGTAGATTGTGAAAATGGACATTATGAAATCCTCAAAACTGAATGTAGATTATTAAAACAGGACGTACATGTGATAACTCAAACTTCCTTGTATTTCATTAGCAAAAAAAAAACAACAACAAAATGTATGTGAAGAAAGAAACTGATAAAATTCTAGTAACCTACGCTAAAAATTGTACACTATCCTGTTGTAATAAAACAATAAATAACAGTAGCAAAATATTTCGACACTGTCACACACTATCATTTTCAGTATTATGATAATGTTGTTTGTAATGACAAGATTCTTAAAAAAGTGCAGCTATCAAAGATGACACTGTGACATAATATTGAAAATACAGGTATATATATCAAAACAAGCACTCTCACAAATGTCATGGGTGTTTCCATTGTCAAGTCAGACCAAAATATGGTTTGAAGTGGAACTTGTCTGTTCTCAAGCCTTCACTCATGACATGTGAAATTTCAACAAATAATGGCTCACATCACTTGTCAGCATTTGTAATTTCCTTCTCAGGAGTCTTGATGCTAGGCTCTGAGATATTAGTGTGACTGCTATCAGAGGGCTGCACTTCACATAAGCGCAAGACATCATTGCCTTGATCATTCCAAACACACAACTTCAGATTACCACAACCTTTCTCCTCTAAGAACACAGTAGTAGCTGTGATAATGTCAGAGTTGTCCTTAGCACCTTGGAGGGCTTTGATAAAACGGGACAATCGGCTTGAGACTTTCTCTACTGCAAGCTGTGGAAGGTAATGAATAAACTAATGGGTCATCCTTGTTCATGTGACATCATGTTTAGTTACAAACAAACCAACTATAGCTTTAATATGTGCTGCACAAAAACCTGTTTATTTGTTTATTGTGAGTTTGTTTCCCCATTATGTACAGGCAGTTGCATTAGTAAATACCTCTTAAGACAGGCTGAATCAAATAGAAGCAGTCGGGAAGTGTGATAGGGTCACAGGTGAACACTAGGCTCTCCCGTGAAAATAGGGAACATGTTCAGGCAGCAGGTATTTAAGAGTAAAAGTGCTGTGAAGTTAGCATTCCTATGGTGTGGTGGTGGCACATTCAGACTTGCAAGCTAAGAGACCCTGGATTCAATTCCCAGTAGGGACAGGAAATTTTCTAGTGTAGGTTTTTTCGGCCCTTCTTCTCAAAATTGATCCTTCACAGTAACTTGGTAAAATCTCTGGTGACACACTTCCCAAGATAATGTATTGCAACATCTGAGTAATTATCAGACTGAACTCACATTCCTCCCCCTTGATAAAGAATGAAGAATATATCCCTTGCCACCCGGTCTACACAAAGCAACGGTTAATGCCTAGATGCATTCTGTATAGTTTAGTCTGAACATAACAACAAAATGTCTGGGCAGTGGCACAGACTTAAGCAGGCTCACTGACATATAGGAGACACCCCTTGAGGAGTGAGGCAACAGAAGATCTTCAAAGGAAAATACTCCTGTCTAGTGTTTCAGCCCCTTGACGTTCTAATATTCTAATGAGGCTGAGTGACACCAGGATCATGACTCTGATGTTTATTCTGTTACAGTCTTTATTTTGTTTGGCTTTGGGTGGGATTTGAACCTGCAGCCTCCAGTTTTAATTTATTCCCTTGCTCCATAGCCTCTATGCCACTGCAAAGCCAATGTGAAATGAAGATAAGGAAATAAAACGGACATGAAATGTTTATCCATTGCTTTTATTTAGGTTTTGCTGGACCCTGCAGAGATCTGGGAACATTCTGTGCCAACAGCACCTTCAAGATTGGTATGTACTAACTGACTGGTCCATGCTTATGCTGAACTCTGGGATTAGGTCTAAATAAATAATTTTAAAAAAGTATATTCCAACTACACTAGAGTTCAAACAATGTTCTCCTTACTTCATGTCTTAAAATCAAACACTATAACATATCTATACTATGTAAATATTGATGTCATCAGATGGAGGTCTTCAAAATTCTTATTTTCTTGCAGATGCTCACAATATTATAAACCATCCATACATAGCAGACAATGGTTAAAATGAAATCTATGGCACCAACGACTTATGTTCAGTTTTAACAGAATTTCAGTTCAGACATACAAGAGAATCTTGATTAAAGTATGCCATGGCGTAAGGAAAGCTTATTTATTAATGGGATATACTTAATATCAAGTTCTACGTCAGTAATAAAATATTAGGATAGTCATGAAATCTTGCATGTGAAATTTGTATTTACAAAGAATGTATACAATACTTATGAAATGAAAATTGATATCGAGGTTCCACTGTAGAAAGGCTTCTTGTTTCATTTTAATGATTTTTTAAAAAAATGTTTTTTAATTGTTGTCTACTGTGCATACTTGTTCTTTCTCAAAGTAAGACCCACACCATACCAGCAGCATGTATGCAAGACAATGCTCTCCATGGAATCAGAGTAAGGTACAGGTATCTGATGGAATCTACAACACATACCTTTGACAATTCCTTACGGATATCATCCCAATACTCATGGGAGACAAATCCTTTTTGAATGTTCAACAACACAACAGCAGCCAAGACGAGAATTTGTTCCGCCAGCGCTAACTGAGTTCCACAGATTTCACTGATTAGACCAATGAGGCTGAAATTTCTGATGACAAAAAAAAAAATTTATTGAGGTTGGGGATTGGAAGAATAGTCATTCTCTGTGGTAAAAGAGAGAGTGAAAAAGAGGGAAAGAGAGAGAGAGAGAGTGAAAAAGAGGGAAAGAGAAAGAGAGAGAGAGAAAAGGTGTGTGGGTCTGTGGGGAGTATGTGTGTGTGGGTGGGGATGTGGGTGGGTGAAGGCATGGTTGAGGGCAGTTCTGTGTGTATGAATGAAAATAGAAGAGATCTTGAGTAAGAGAGATGTAAAGAAAGAGAGAGACAGACAGATGGATGGACGAATGGACAGACAGGGAGATTTAGTGACAGAGAATACTTTAATGCGATTATTATGTTTATGTATTGTTATATATATATTGTGTTTGGTCATTGGTCTAAATAAAACAAACTTGAAGCTTTAGTAAAGAGCTATTATGTATCTAAATCAGTTGAGACCTAGTCAGATTCACTTCTCTTGCTCTATAACAAAGCTACATGATTGTATTAAGAGGATAATGCAAAGTTGAAAGATAAAAGAAATGTACTGAACAAAAAAGGGTCTCTCTGTTTTGCTTGGTCTCTGTATTTTTGGAAATCAGTTACAATTTCTTCATAGTTTAAGCTAAATTTTATCTGGCACTGTACAGCTTGCACTTACTGACCAGCCGCCACTGATCTGGGTATTCATAGACTGTCATGCAAGCTGTGGGAATCTCATGTTGTGCCAACAGATTTAGCTTACTTATCATCTATCATACAGCCAAGACATTAGGACAACATAATAATTATAATGATTTCAATCCCCGCTTACCCCTCTTCTTTGTTACTGTTAAAACAGCCTTTCTGATGGGACTGAAAGAATGCAAACTCGCATTTTATGGCCTAAATGCCTCACCCACACCTGAGTTTTTCGCAAGAATAGTTCTAATCTATGCTTGGGTGAAATAAGCGTTCAATGTTTGCAGGCAGAAACCATCTCACATACACAAACTGGAGATTGTGTGCAAAATAATAAACACAAAGTCTGCATATTGTGCACAATATGAATGCATAGTAAATATTAAGTAGTCAGAATCCGTTATGAAATAAAAACTACCTGTATCTGAACAAACGTAACACAATATTAAAACCTGTGAAAGACAATACAAATCTAAAGGTCTCATTTTTGAAAAAAAATCCTTCCTCAGTGGAATTAAAATTTATTTAAATTAATTCAAGTGAGAAAAAGTGCAAATAAATTTGTAATTCCCCTTAGGAAGGATTTTTGTCCAAAAAAATGGCCATTAGATTTGTAATGTCTTTAGTTGATATCAAAATTGTGTTGAATTATATTTGTTCAAGTAATTTTTACTGCATAAACAGGTTCTGATCACTTGTTTACTATCTTATCTACCAGTTTTACAGTGGCTTGTATTCTCACTGAAATGAGAATATAGTCTGAATTATTTTTCTAGTCTGCATATCTCAGTTCGTTAGCAATGGGGTACAGAAACAATAGTAAATTTTTGAAAGTTCACTCTGTTATTGCCCAGCACCACTTATAGTAACAATCTGTGTAGCAGAATGTTTTTAGAATCTTTTTCAATGGCCTCTGATGATCAGTTGCCTTAATGATTTTATTAATTTAAAGTTGCAGATATCCCTGATTGTGATCTAAGATCCATGTATGTTAACTCTGAAATTTGTTGAACTAGCTATTAAATTCAGAATCTCTGTGCAGTCAACATTAAGAAGCTTTNGGGGAAGGGGGTGGGGGAATCAATATTGACTCTAAGGCTGCAATTTCTAAATAGGATGTGTTCTTTGCTGAATCATTTCAATAAGAATTTGAAGACATTAGCCATATTGTTAAATGGCAAAGAATTCATTATATTTCTACACAATACACTACACTACACTATATAGAACTTTTATTAACATGGAATTCAAGGGACCAGCCAAATCATCGTGGTTTAAGCAAGTTTTGTGTTATCCATTTACAATATAAGGGTAAATAACCAAAGAGACATCAGATGGAATTCTTTCTAGGCAATAGCTTGGACGGCTGGACTGGTTATAGCACTGCACATTGTTGGGGATTGCCATAAGTTGTCACCACCTTTTATGACAATAGTCACCATGCACCAGACCACCAATGGACAAGAGGAGGGATAACTTCTTCGGCAGCGGCTGGTTTGTTTCCTCTCTCATCACATTATCCACTCTTGCCAGTGCATCGTGTATCATATTATCAAGGGTTCCCTGAACTCATTAGCAGGTTAATTGTAATATTTGACTATAAATAGAAAGGGTTCTTATGGTTAAACAGGAATTCTGATAAAGTGCTGCTGTGATGTGAGAGTTCTTACTTCTACTCTATTAAGGATGCTGAAGCTAAAAATCAACACTAATAGGTGAGTTATGACTGTAATTTCTGGTCAATGAGTTCTCATGAGACTCACTGAGAATTGCTTTTCTAAAACTCAGTATAAGGCTCTGGAGTGTTTTTGAAATACTGTAACAGGAAATAACATATAGATAACCGCTCTTCACACATACCTTTTATAGGCAGTCAAAATGAATCCTAAGTTGCTTTTTTGGTTACATCAAAGCGTAATGTATGTATTTTCATTAAGGAGAACCAATGTTGACCTACTGTTATTGTGGCATGAGTTATTGTTATTTGAAGTGGTTGGGGGTCACCTCATATATAGAAAAAATAGTTCAAGAAAAGATGCTTTTCAAGAACAACATACTATATAATTCATCTACTATGCCTCACAAAAACTCAACATATGCAGATTTACTGAATGTTTGTCCATAAAATCATTTTTGCCTGTAGAAATGATACTACTCCCGATTACCCCAACTAATAAAAAATTGATAATGAATGGCCTTATTCGCCTTCAGAGCCTGATATCTCATTTCCCAACTTTGCAACATGGACTTCAACTTAACTAGAAGCAAGACTTAATTTTATTTACTCTTAGGTGACATAGCTGTTGAAGGAATCTAGAATTTAAGCTCAAATTTGAATTAATTAAATTTATGCAGAAATGCATTAATGAATACATTATTAACCAATTCTTCAATGAAACTGCAATTACCAAGTTTTGAAAAAACACTTTTCAATTTCTGATCATATCAACTGCACTCCTAGAGTTGCAATCTGGAATTTATGAGCTGTTTCACAATATAAATATGCCTCTTGAGTGTGCGCTGGCAAAAACAATGGTCACTTATGGTAACACATACGCATTATGTGGCATTACTATTGAGATTGAAGTCAGCTGGGTTGGACTTACTACTGAAGATGATATATTTTTCAAGTCATTTTTCGTCTTCCCCCCAGGGCTCTAGTGATCTTAGATGTGGCATGTCTTAATACATTTCTCACTTCTCCGTCCAGTTTAGGTTAAATTGAAGCAGTACTATATCGGATCAGGAGTTTGAAAAAGATGGGATCTTCCAATGAGCTACCTTCCTTCTCTGGAAATAGCCACAGCAGGGTTTTCATGGGAATGGTTCAAACAACAAAGAGACCCAGTAAATAACTTTACTTGTCATGAGTTATTAAGTTTTTAGCTCAGAAGCTCATCTCCATTAGAGGTCAGTGGCAGTGGCCACCCAAAATTAGGACTTGGGTGACAGTTGAAGGAACAATTTGTAGGTTATTAACCTTATGTCACGGCCCAAGTGTTTCAGATTGCTTAGGCCACATTTCGAGACCTGCCTTTCTTGCTTTAAGTCTGTGAGGAAATTTACATGTAATGATGGGATTATTAGGAATACACGACGCGATGGATTGATCTACAAGTGGGTATTGTCATGGGATGTACCATATCCCCAATACTATTTGTGCTGGCCATGCAAGTAATACTGAAAGCTGCAGAGAGCACAGGACATGGCCCCGACCTAGGACATGGATGTCATATGCCACCACTAAAAGCGTTCATGGATGCCTCCAGTTCATGCTGATACCAAAGCTGCTACGGCCCCTGCTCGTCTACAAAATAAGCTCGAGTACTGTACAGGCAATCGAGAGGAAGATGAATAAGTTCACAAGGAAGTGGTTAGGAGTACCACCATGTCTGACAGACACTGCCCTCTGCTGCAAAAGTGCCAAACTAGCACTTCCATTCAAGTCGGTATTGGAAGAATATAAAGCTGGGAAATCCAGACTTGCAATGATGCTTCAGGAATCATCAGATGCATCAGTTCAGTCTGTCCAACCCACGCTGAAGACAGGAAGGATGTGGAAAGTTGGTGCAGCAGTCGACGCGGCAAAGGAAGCACTACAGCTGAAAGAGGTCATCGGCTATATACAAACCAATAGAAGAGGATTTGGACATGGTGACATTAAATGGTGGTCCAGGGCAAACCAAAGAGCGAAGAGAAATGATCATCCGAGAAATCAGAGATACAGAGGATGAGACACGAGTCCAGAAAGCAGTGCAACAGGTCCAGCAAGGACAATGGACGACATGGGAGAATGCACTGCAAAGATCTCTGACTTGGAAAGACGTATGGCAGATGGCACCACTGGGATTAAGCTTCATCATCAGGTCAGTGTACGACCTTTTACCCACTGGCGCAAACCTCAGGAAATGGGGAAAGACCACAGATGCTAATTGCCCACTCTGCAAAGGAGAGCAAACCTTGATGCATGTGATATTGGGTTGCAAAGTGGCACTGGCACATGGGCGGTACACATGGCACCACAATAGAGTCTTGCGGGTATTAGCTGAGGCCATCAACAAGGCCAGACAAGAGGCAAATAAGAGACAAATAGCCAAGTTTGTCTCAAGTTACTTCCTCCGCGCAGGGCAAGCAACCAGTAGCAAATCCGCCACCAAATCTGCCAGCATTCTGGTGGCAACAGTGTTGGATAGTACGAACGACTGGGAAATGGCAGTAGATTTTTCGGGCTGTCAGATGTACCCTGAGGCAATCCGAACAACCAATATGAGACTAGACATCGTCGTGCATTCAGCAAGCTCAAAGCAGATGCTGCTGATTGAGCTGACAGTGCCATTTGAGTTCAGGATGGACAAGCAGCATGCGTACAAAACTGCCAAGTACAGCGACCTTGTTCTCGAACTAAGAAGAGCAGAAATAACGGCTAGAGTAATGGCTGTCGAAGTAGGGGCAAGGGGTATGGTGAGCACCTCGGTCTTCAACCTATTCAAGTTGCTCAGAATATGAGGATGGGCGCGATCATGTACTCTGAAGGATCTGGCAGAGACTGTGGAAAAAAAGCTCATCACGGATATGGACCAAGTGTAGTGAACAGTGGAATGTTGCACAGTAAGTTTAAATATACCTAAAATGCAACTTGCACTATGGCTTTATGGTGGCAGAGATGAAATGAAGCAAGGAATTAAAGATCTGGAGGTTGCGAGTTCAAATCCCTCCCGAGGCAGGAAAAAAAAAACAAAAATAAAAGGACACTTGGGAGTCATGACCCAAGTGTGGCCCAGCCCCTTTAGAGGTCAGGAAGTCAAAGGGCCGAAACACTTGTTAGACGGCAAGGTACTGCTCTGCAGGCATTAACATAGATTGTGTATAGATTTGGTTCGGGATAATGTTGTAGTATCTGTATTATGTATGCTTAATCATGAATGAAATGTGTAACATTGTATGACAGTGTAAAACATACTCCTTTCAGGATAAATAAAGGCGATTTTATCTTATCTTCTTAGCTTAGGATTATTGGTAATCTTCTATGGGTGATGGGGCTGCATTTGCAGATCAGCATTGCTATATTCTTGCTGCTATGTAGGTCTTTCTTTTTTTACATTGTGATCATTATATAATCAGAATTTTCCTAACTATTTCAGTGAGTTCCGAACTGGTAGCTTTACTGAGACGTACAAAACATGAGCTATGAAGGGGATGTAACTCTTGATTCTATGTCAATGCATATTAAGTCTCAGTGGAACAATGCCACAGATTCTACATTCCTTTGGCTGATAAACAGCCTGCTTGCTCATTAATATCATATCTGATTTAAAATTTAATAAATGTGCATTTACACCCAAAATTCTATTATATTTTTGTACTCCTCAGTTGCAAACATTTTATAATGATTTATTAAACAACAACCCAAGTAATTTAACTTCACGAAATATGCAGACAGTGTAAACATTTTGGCACAACGAACAAGATTTTGAGGAAACCTTTGAAAAGTGCAGGTTTTGATGGGCATTCTAATAATCTAATGTCCTTAGATTATGATAAGCAGAGGTGGGCCTTAACAGATATTTCCAAATATCTATTAAGATGAGTACTCACAGCTTGAATATCGTAGATACTAGATATCGATATTGTGACGTCATATTTTTTACCACGTGTCATGTGCTTTTCCTCGAGTGAGCTGGCGAGGGCCCATTCCTGCGCCCATCTCCCCTTGAATCTTGTTACTTTGTTTTGTTTTGGCATTTATATTTTTTCTTTTAAACAAGGAACAAAAGTATTGAAGTTCTTCGAACAAATAAACAAAGTTTAGTTAAAAAGTGATTATATCTTAATGTTAGATCCAATAGCAATTTTAACGATCATCATTGTCTTCTTTCTTTTGATGTAAGGTGATCTTACCTTTGTAACCTGAGACTGCAAAAGTTAACAGATAAAGAAAATAGATCATGTCCATTTTAATTATATAAAGGCGTGATCATCTCTGTAAGACTACTTCCCCAGCCTTTGAAAATAGAGTGCTTTGGAGGAAATGATGTTGCAGGAAGACAGATATTTTCTGTGCCAGCCTGTTCCTAATCTGACTGTGGAATAACATAGTTATTTTCAACATACTTTAAACAATGAAACAAGTTATTTTTAGAGAGAACAACAAATAATGATGCAAATTTTAATTATAATTATTGTCTCTGTGAGTATCTACCAGCATCTATTAAGGAGAGAGCAAGTATCAGGTACTCGCGACTGGAACCAAATATCTAGAGTACTCAGGATCGATATCTATTAAGGCCCATCTTTAATGATAAGTAAGGAACAACCTGCTGCTACTAACCAGATCTCTAACTTTTATGAACTCATGCATAGCTACGCAAAACAGAGTTTCAGGAAGTGCTGAGTTTTCTTTGCAGACGTTTACATTTGCACACCAACTGAACTTTAAAGGAGTTCATAACAATTAGCAACAGCAAATACAGAACCTGTCCTTTCCACTGTTCACTAGAATGCTGGCTAGACGTGAGCTCTGCAAAGTGACTTTCCGTTGATCTTTTAGCTTGGGTGTCTCCACATCAACTTCACTTGCATCTCCTAATCCTAAATTTGACTTCTCCTGCAGGACTTGTTCTGAGCCTTCCTTTGATCTCTCCTGAGAAACCTCTCCTGGTGTTTTCAAATCCAGACTTAAATTCTCCTGTGGGACTTTCCATGGATTTTGAAAGTCTGGTGTTGACTTCTCCTGTGGGACTTTCCATGGATTTTTTATGTCTAGTTTTGATGTTTCTTCTGAGGCTTTGCATGGCATTTCTGTTTCTAATTTTGATCTGTCCTGAGGGACATTATCCGGATCTCCTAGTTTTGATCTCTCTTGGCTTATTTGTCCTGGATCTTCCTTTAATCTCTCCTGACGAACTTGTCGTGAATCTTCCTCTGATCTCTCTTGAAAGAGCTTTCCTGGATTGTTTGGATCTAGTTTTGATTTCTCATATCTGAATGGACTTTCTAGATCTATTTCCTGAGGGCCTTTCCCAGAATCTTCTAGTTTCCTTTTCTCCAGAGGAATTTCTCTTGGACTCTTTGGATTTGAGCCCTCCTGAAGAACTTGCCCTGGGTCTTTAGAGTTCTCCAGTGTCATTTCTCCAGGAATTTCAAATTTAGATATCTCTGGAGGGACTTCTACTTTGGATATGTCCTGAGGAACTTGTCCGGGATGTTTTGATCTCTTCAAAGAGCCTTCTCCTGGATCTTTCAAGTTTGATCTATCGATAGGGACTTCTCCTAGATCCTTCAAGTTTGATGTGGTAAGAGGGACTTGTTCTGGATCTTTCAAGTTTTGACTATCAAGAGGGAATTTTTCTGGATCTTTCAAGTCTGATCTAGCGAGAGGGACTTCTCCTAAATCCTGCAAGTTTGATCTAGTAAGAGGGACTTGTCCTGGATCTTTCAAGTTTGGGCTATCAAGAGGGAATTTTCCTGGATCGTTCAACTCTGATCTAGTGGGATGGACTTCTGAACTGGATCTGTCTTGAGGGATTTGTCCTGGATGATCTGATATCTCTGGAGTGACTTCCTTCTGATCTTTCAAGTCTGACTGATCAAGAGAGACTTCCACTGGAGCTTCTTTCTCTTGCAGATGCACCCATTGTGAGATCATTTGTTGGACTGTCTGAGATTTTCCTTCTCTGGCATCAATGCATGCATTTACAAACTGAAGATTCCTGAAGAATGATTCGGCTATGTAGAAAGTTTTCTTGCACTCATTTTCCTGATTTGCCTGATGAGAAAGAATTAAGACCTAAATAGATCATATACACAGTACAGTATTTAGAATTTATAAACGTAAGATAAACCTACTGCATCATTACATCTTTGATAGACTAGTTCTATTACTGTGGTACAATCAGCTTTATGTAAGTGCAACTTACTCTTAATTTGCAACTTTTATCAGGAAACAATATTTTCTTTTGTATATATACAGGTTACAGTATTACTTCCAATAATCACAACATCTCAAGACTAAATAGAAAGATCAGTGGTGGAAAGACTCAAGTTGCCAAACACCTTTACAAATTAATGAAACTATGCAAAATAGTGAATACAAGAGGTAAACATCAACAATGTAGTCATACTTTTTGACAAATGGTGCCGTCTCACCCTTGTCACCCAGCTGATGAAAGGTATTTTAACACCACTTAACATCTTTTCAGTGCTTTAATAGAGGGCGCTATACTATGAGAACGATTACCAGATCAAAAACTCATTACCAGTGACCACAGACTAAGTGGTATCTGTTATTGGTTTATGTCATATGTTACTGCCAAGTGATGATCCATGAAAACTCAGAGATGGTTAATCCATGACTGAAAACAGCATCTTTGCTTAATCGCAGTTCTGTTTTACTGCAATTTTTCTCATGTCCCTGATGAAGTACAGTTATACAGAGATCTCATACCTCTTTACTTAAAACACCAGGATACTCATAATGAGTTGATCTCATTTTCTCATGACCTCACATACCTAACATCACAGAGTGGCAAGGCATATTTTATACTTCTATTTTTATTAAGAGGAAGGACTTTGAGCCCAATCTGATAATTTTTGGCTGTTACACATTATCTAAGGAAGAGTGTCACCAGGGATTTTACCAAATTACTGTAAAAAAAAATTTTTTTTTTGAGAAGACAGGTTGAGAAAAACACTATAAAATTTTATGTCCCTACTGGGGATCAAACCCAGGGTATCTCAGCTTGCAAGTCTGAACTTGCAACTACTACACCACTGGGATGTTAACTTCACAGTAATTTAAACATTATATACCTACTGTCTGAATCGTCCCCTAATTTCCAAATGTGAGCCTAGTGTTCACCTGTGATCCTAACACACTTCCCAACTGCTCACATTAAGAAACCTGAAATTACTGACCGGTTCTCCAGAATTAACGTCTGTATAGTTTTACCATAATAACCAAACTGGGTGCAACATTTCCCTTTTTCTAAAAAAACGCTTCTTCCCCCCCCCCNCCCCCCCAACCACCGAAAACTGAGAGGTTGTTATGAGAAACTGGTCACTGATTATGCCTGCATGACTGCAGTGAATATGACAAACAGATAGCTAAACTGTCATGCACAGAGCATTAGAGTGTGGACTTGCCTCAGCAATAAGGAACCATGTCAGACAGAAGTAGAACTCCAGCCAGAAGACAAGATGTTCCAGATCTGGTATCCAAGAACTGTCAAGATGCAGCACCATCTCAGTAAAGATGCTTATGGCATTGAAAGCATCATATTCAGGACCAATAATCATCTTGTAGGATTTCATGAAGGCGGAGCCAATTGGTGCATGCATCTCATGATGTTTCTCCTTAAAAGAAAATTAGAAAACACTACACAGCTAAAGCCATGTGCTAAAGCCATGAGCTTGTCAACATACCTTGAAGTACTTGGCTGACTCATGAAGCTGAACAGTCTAGTAATGATAATAACAATAATAATATTAATGCAGTTTGTAAGTCTTGTAGCCAGGCTTATGCCTGCTCACGCTGCTTCACACAATTAATATCCCAGCAGGGGAGCATACAGCGCCGCTATCATCTACAGGTGCTGATCACTAGCATTCTGACAATAATCTTCACTGCTCCATACATTACTTAAATGAGGTAGTGGGTCAAATGTATCAGAATGTGTTGAGGTCAAATTTGATGTGATGAAAATGTTAAGATCTGAGCACAAATAAAAGTCATTTCAATGTAAATTTGATTAAAGTAAAATAATTTCAATAGATCCAAGCAAATTTTGTGCTATGGCATACTCAAAAAGCTTGACTTCATGAGACATGTTCGTGTAGAACTATGTACATTTTATATTCTTTGAGATTTCTGAAAATTTTGTGAAGCATCTGAAGGTCTTATAGGTGAAATGTAAGAAAAGTATATCAAAAATGGTTTCTGTGACTCTGATATTATATGGTCTACCAACTTTTGACATTTTCTAAGATTAGCAGCAGGGAAAGGAAGCAGAGATTCTCTTTTTAAAGTCTTGTAGTGAGTAAAATGAACAGATTTATGTGGTCAAAACAAATTTAAAAAAACAGAGGTGGAGCACAAATGAACAAGATAAAATTGAAAACAAGGTGTTTTCATTTTGAGAATTTAATTATCAAAGTACAGTTATAATGTCAGTGCAAAAACAGTGCTGGAAAAAGATCTCTGAATGTATAAAGATCCCAGAGGGGCATTGACTTTGCTGATACTGACTGTAGGGCAGATTGCATATACTGTAGACCAACAAATATACTGAGTCTGTCTTTCTAATATCCAGGCAGTGAATTGTGAGAACAGGATAGCTAGGCAAGCCTGTTGTCTTGGAAACCTTTGCAACACTATCTTTCACCAGTGCTTCTGGAATTAAGTACATGTAAACTAAACTGAATCTGTTTTTAGCCCTTGTTCACTGTTTCATCATGAGACTCAAGATTTTGGTGACAGCACAGTGTTGCTGGGTCAGATTTTATGAAGTAGCCAAAAGACACTTGAAAAGTAGCCAAATATCACCCATCAAAACCTTCAAAAGAAGCCAAAAAGTAGCGAACTTTTAAAAAATGAAAATAATATCAATTTAATATTATCCATCCAGAAATATAAAATGTGGAGAGATGGCACAGAGCAATAAATGGTGTAGAAATAATATCTCACTGGAACAAGAGTTAGATATTTTTTGTTTTTAAATCATTGAATTGTCTTTTGTACTTGTTTTAAAAATGTCAATTTTACGGACAAAGAAGCATGCACACGAAAGCCGTACGGCCGCCACCCGCATAACGAAGACAGTACTATAAACAACGAAGCGCCACCTGCTGGAGGCCTCTTTCACGCCACAATTCGAAGTGGACAACATCGTGGGAATAAGTATCCATACGTTTGTTGTAGTCTGTTATCTCCTCTTGCATTTCAGCATCTCATTTGTTTTCGGTGTGTTTCAACCTACTTCGTACAACTTGTTTATCTTTACCACTTAATACTTGTTACCCGCTATTTCACATTCCAGACCTTCCCACGATGGCTGAGCCGACGCGTGTTCTGATTGTCGGCCATTCGCACGCACGCTACTTGGCTGAATTGCTGGCGCGCAGCGCGGATCCCCGCATCCATCCTAATTTTCGTCTTCCTTCCTCAGAGTTGTCTATCAGAGTACACGGCTTCGGTGGCATGAAGCTGGACGCTGTTTTACGGGATATTCAGTGATTCATTGTACGTAAAATGGTTTTGTGTACTATTAAGGTACAAATACTTTTAGAGGTTTAGTAGTTTTCATCTTTCACTGGACAAGTTGTTTACAAACTTTATAAAAATTAGGTAAAATAACTGGACTTTTAAGAAGTAGCCATAGCTTAAAGGAAGACTGCACCGTCCTACAGACCATATTAAATCATACGGTACCCTATTATTCGAATAAAACAGTCTTTCAAGTGTCTGTCATAATGATATGATGCATCTGCTGGCCCCAGACAACCCATAGGATTACATTATCCAAAGTCCGAATTGTTACAACCACTGCGCGCCTGGCGGCCATAAGCTTACGTCAAATACGTTCTTGCCACATGGCCCAGCTGTCTAGCCAGTGCTGTGCGGACGGGTGATAGCATGTTGGTATGAATGTTTTAATTCCTCTGTGAGCAGTAGATATGCCAAACAAAATCATGCTGAGGCAGTAAAAATGCAGAATACTTTTTCTGGTTCACTCTATTAAACTTTACATTTGAATTTGGAATACCAGAACCTTAATTAAAAGCTGAATAATACATTGTCAGGTAGAGGTGTCTGCAGATGCTGGAACGTAAGTGACGTCAGCGTTTTTGCTGCGGGCTTCTGCTGATCGGGGAAGGGGAATAATTCTGGACTTAAGGGCCAAACCCGGTAACTCTAGCTCTCCTTATTGCGTCATATTACATATGCGCACAATAACAGAATGAGTCTCTTTCTTCGCAAAATTGACTCGGTGGGCACCAGAGATAACTTTTAGAGAAAAAAGGTATTAAAAAGTGGAAAATTATTTTTGATGTGCGTGTCCTACTTTAAGAAAATATGCCAATGAACTTGAAAAGTAGCCAGTTTGGCTATTTAGGAGCTGATCCGGCAACACTAATGCTGCAGTGAAGTGAATCATAAGAGAAGCACTGGCTGTCTTTTATCTCACCCAGTAAATGGTGTGAGGGCAATCAGTACTCAGAAACTGAAGACCATCAAGTCTGTTTATGTGTACTACTCTAGGGCCGGGTGGTTTGCACTGAGGTATCCTTGGGAAAAACATTTCACTCTCCTTTCCCCATTTGACTCAGGCGTAAATGAGAGCTGTGAGGATGGGGGGAGCGGGAGGAGGAGGAGGACCAGGGTGCTGTATCACAGGTGACCAGCACTATTCTATGTGTTTGTATTATAAAGGAAATGAATAGCATTGTATAGTATTGTAAACTGATTTCCCTGTATAAAAGACCTATTTTCATTTTCATTTTTTATCTTTAGCCTGAAGTGGCAGACAGACTCAAATCACGTGTCAATTTATATACCTTTGGGATGAAAAGTTACATTGGTGTAATTTAAAATGTCAAAGAAAATAATGAAACTGAGACATGAACCACCACATCCTCAGTTGTTCCATGTGTGTTATCAATCTTTTTAAAAGCTTGGGATTGCAGCTTTATATCTAAACTATATCAGCATTCTAAGATTCTGAGTGAAAATAACAAAAGTTGTGAGATTATGCAAAGCAGTGTCATGTACCTCAAGTTTTGTGAGCATCTGAGCAACATCATGATGCGGGTGCTGAAACTTCAGGAGGGTAGCAAAGAAACATGCCTGAAAAATCCATTTTTCAGGATTGGCTTTTTGTTGTTTCCTCAGGTTGCTCTTCAGCTTTCCATCACTACACCTAAATTGGTTGAAATACCTGCACAACATGCAATACAAACTAATTGAAACTGAATTACAAGGCCAGTTTATCTGGAACCCACTTTCAACAGTGGAATTCTAAATCTCCGTCTCCCCTCTTTTTTGTAATTGACAGAATAGCCCTTGTAAAACGAGGCTGGAAGAGGAAGAGTAAAAAAAATAGCAATAATGGCCGAACTGCTTCACCACCGTTACAACTTTTTGCATGACTACTGTGGTTTGATAACGGATGCATCCATGAAACCAAGCTGAAATAATCATTTATTAGTGGCTTGCGCTTTGATTTCACAGCACCCAATACTCTATAGATAAACAAGGTCTTGGATTCATACATAACTGTTGTCTAGGGCAGGCTCCCTCAGTGTCTCATCTAGCCTATCATATGTTTCTTCAGCAGTGACTGCACATTCATTACACATGGGCCATCTAGTGCCATGTCTGTTCTATCTACATCTTGACCTGTTGTTAATTTTTGAAAAATTCAAGGCTCTGGTCCTTCTGATAGAAAATCCCAAGGATCAGCAGGATGTCATTCATCAGTTAGTATCAGGTGCTAGTCTAGACGGCCACTGTAGGCCCTCTGGCCACAACAACCATGTGAGTGCGGACTGAGTTTGCTTGTTCCCAGCACAACAGCTCTTTATTAAACAGCTAAAGCCACCCAGTTATGACTGAGTTCTACTGTATATAGCATAATAACAATGTTAAAAACATACAGTCGAGTCCACTTAATTAAATTTTAGATTAATCAAGTTTCTCTTCTTCGACAAGAAATGAAGTTATAGTTTTGTTTTTCTTCTTTGTGCATGGTAAACATATCCCCGTTACTCGACGCTGTCACAGTGGGTTTTCTTTAATTCAAATGGACTGAGGAGGTCATGGATGCAAATTCGCCTTTTCCATTCTCCCGCATCTTACAAAACCACAGTAACCGGACGGAAAGAAAGAATTAGTGCCTGAGAGGGGAGGAGTAACCGCGTGGGTGGGTAGGTGGGTAGATAGGTAGGTAGGGGTGCATATTATATAGCATTACTCCACGACTGGTTAAGGAGGATGTTGGATGGGAGCAAAGGGGCAAATAACTGATCGATAACCAAGCGCTCAGTGACACAGCACTACATGATGTACTCGCATTAGGATAACTGGTTTTCAACATGTGCTACTGTTTAAAAACAAAATGGCTTTCTAGGTCTATGTTGGTGCTCTATAGAAAATCATGTGTTTGAGACGAAAAAAAACCTGAGAGGTCTTCTGCCACTTATTGCTCAAGGTTGTAAAATTACCACACAAGCAATACTACTCTTGTCATATAGTAAAATAAAAACAATGAAAAAACTTTCTGTGACTAAGGATTGAGATGACACAGACACCGAATGGGAATATTTCCCTTTTCCTTTCTTAAATTTGATTTCCTTGAAAGGCTTGCTCTTTTCTTCTTATCTGAAGTCACCCAGATATACCGGCGTCACAAGGTGAGAACTGCTCACTGCTCATGCTCAGAGGCACAAGATACAGAGAAAGAGGGAGAAAAGGAAGTGTTACTCTAGGTAGGAACTGACGTCTAGGCGACTTTTTTCCCCCTAACCGTCCCTCTCAGTACTATTGCTACTTAAACACAGCCAAACTCCACCCAAACGGCTTTTTCAGGACTCACAAAATTAAAAGAATGGAACAGCAAAGCTAGAAGGAGGTGACATTGTTCAAATTTTCCTCTGTGACGGAGACAGTCAAACCATGGACAAAATACTATGCCCAATCAAGTACTTTCCTAATTAAAATCACAACTCAATTTCTGGTAATTTGAACCCCCTGTGACGGTCCCAGCTAAATCAACTTGGGCAGACTCAGCTATATAAATAAACCAGTAACACTTGTGATTTGCTACAGCTTTACATTTTAAACAAACATCACATTTCCGTTTCATTAGTTAATAAACTATTTTAATCCTGCAAGTTGTATGGAAGTTTGCTTGAATTTGAAGCGGATCTTTTCAACTGTGCTGTTAATGTGCTACAGTGTGCTACAGTGTGCTACAAGGGAACAAATTTGCTATAGAAACACATAGAATGCTGTGAATGCTGTCAGTGTTTGTTAATCTGAAACCAGATGGCATAATATAAAACAGAAAAGTGTGACAAAATGCTAGTCCTTGTCCTTACCTCTCTACCTGAGCCACAGCATCTTTTTGATTTCTCAGGATTGCTAAGAGTCTCTTGGTATTATCCCATGTACTTTCTTCTCCTTCGAATGATGTTCTCACATTCACCCTAATGGGGAAGATGAAAGTAAGAAGCTGCTCCACCCAGCACCACTCTGACTGACTGTTTCTTGATGCCGTAACTGACATGTCTGTCTTCTTTTTGCCAATGTATATTAATTCCTTCATGCACACCTGGAAACAATAATGTGTCACCATTACATTATGATGTAAGAAGTTCCCCGACATCGTCAGGGATATTGCTGGATGTCTTTGTCTAATCAAGGCGATGAAAGAGCTATCTGCAAATTAGTTCACAGATCTACATCTGGAGGTGTATTAGCAAATAAACTATGTGCTTTCACTACCTACTAATTGTTTCATTGGTTTCATATTTACCATTACAGCACTAGTTCAATATTTATATCAAGTTCAGTGTGAGTAGAATTCTGCACAAGATTAGTATAAGGAAAACTATCAAGTGATTTCATGAAGTTGTAGTTTCTCTGGAATTTCATGCCTGTTATGCCATATTGTAAAAGGGCAATGGATCATTTAATGTGGGGCATCCATTACACACTTCCCATACCTTAAGTTATGCATGTGAGCTTGCTGAATGTTGAAGAGAGTTGCCCAAAGTTTTCAGCTCATGGCTTATATAAAGGATAGTAATGGATGGTCTTGAATTCATGCAGTTATTTCAGACAGATGACCATCACAAGGAATAGCACAGGTTAGGTACCGTTCGTGGAAAGAGAAATGCCTATCAAGTGTGTGACATTACTGGAAAAATGGAACAGAATTACTTTAACAGAAGGAAATATTAACAAGTCATGACAAGATCAGTCCACATTGGACCAAGAGCCATCAACCCTATGACAAAGGAACTGGCCCATCTAAAGGAAAAAGGCTATATCGCTTTCTGCAAATCTCCAACTAGTCACGACCAAAGGCAAAGGTTTTTCTGGGCAACAAGTAAGGCAAGTAACAAATCAAAGTGATGGCCATTTAACACATGAAAAGATTGCACAATCTGTGATACTTTGGTCATGCTTGAAGACCAGTGATAAACTGCATCCCCAATTCAATTCTTACTATTGAGGTCAGCATTCTGAAAACTTCAGTTTCCTCCTCTTGTGATGAGTATGGCTTATGCAGCAAATTACAACCACACTTAATGCCATCCTGGTATCTCTTGCAAGGCAGTTTTTTCTCCAGCAAATCCTGTGCCTTTTTCAGCCATGTCCCTAGGCAGTCTAGATAGCGGCTGGTGAGTTTTTTAACAACCTGAAGAAAATTAACGTAAAATGTATTTTTTTTTCCCCTTTGAATAATGCTCACACATTCACCCCAAATATATGAACTACACACAGTGGATGTCATTTAAGTGATACCATTAAACAAAACAACAGCAACAAAAATTCATATCCAAAAGGTTTTCAAAATCTGGCTAAAACTCCTAATTAAATGTAAACTTCCCCACTACATATGAAAAGGACAACACTCAAATACCATTCAACAGAAAGTCTCATCATTTCATCTGATACTAGAAACATTATTATTATTTGGGCCTGGGATTGACATCACAGCATACCGGGCATTCCATTATATGTGCTCTGTCCATTCTTGAGTAGTCCACAAAGGATGAAGATACTGATACTGACTCTGAGTCTTGTACTATGTGATACTTGAAAGGTAATAACTAAACTAGGGATTGTCATTCAAGCAATTCACAGACCTGTAAACAGCTTGATGCAATGTAACTCAACTCCTCCCTCTTCTCACCCCACAAAAGGCACAGTTAATTTATGCATTGTTATAAAGCATGTTATCCCTGATTGCTGACTACATCATAAACCTGTACCAAACAGCACTGGTCATTTAGACCATGTGAATCACACTTCATCCTTCTCCTGCCGTGATGTTATTATGGGCACAGACAATGCCCTTTTCTATTGCTGATACTTTTAATATGAGAAGATTGGCCTGGTCTTTGTTTACTGCTTCATCAATGTACACAGTAACTATTAATTACTGAGTACAGTTTGTACACGCTGTGATGTTGCAGAAGATCGTGACATCTTTCAGTATGTCCATTACATATGATTTGAATACAAGGAAAGAAAGATTAATGATTTAAAACATCAATACAATTTTCATATGTTCTATACAAATATTATTCTTAAACAACATTTAGTCTTTACATAATTCAAAATGAAAGTTTCAAACCAAATGTTTATTCATGTTTTAAATGAATTCTGAGTATACCAAGGTAAATCAAAAGGTTCATGGCTTTGTCTCAAAAACATGAGACTTTTGACATAGGGCATGCACCAGAACCACCTGAGAATTCTGCCATTTGCATAAAAATACTGAATACAATATACAATATGGTGCAGAGCCATGGGCTGGGGGTCACTGCAGATGACTCTGATGTGTTCCCTTTGTCAAAGTTCAGATTTTTTCAAGACCTGAAACTGTTTGGCCCTATAAGTACTGTAATTTTAGAGCAGTCTCCTTGTTTTGGTCTTACATGTTGATTTTTAATGAGCTTCCCTTTTGGTTTTAGGCTGAGTGGGAGCAAATTGGACTCCTTGCATTCTGGATAAACCCATATCTGCTCAGCTTCCCCTCCCCATACCAACAAAGGATCCCATGAAGAGTTCTGGTGTTTATTCTCCAAGTGGCAATGTGTTTGGTGGCTAGCCTATACTTTCTGCTGGCTCTGAATGACCTGATGCTACTTCTATTCCCAGAGTCTGAAAACGTCTTGTACATGTGGCACTCTCATTTTCCAAGTGTCACCTCTACACTTATGAAGGGGATAGAGTGTATCTGTCTGTCATGCCAACCATATGCGCAATAAAATGAGTAATATGCAGTGGATGGAAGAAATTGATAAGTGTAGAGGCTATTGGCAAGTGTTCATAAAGGGCAAAAATATAATTTGTTTTACAACTGTTGAGTACTGTTTTAATAAATTTACAAAACTTTATCAGTCACATTGTTTATCCTGGTCATGAGTTCTTCATACTTTTTGTATTTATAATTGTGACAAAATTTGTGAAGTACACATTGTTTTCTCCCTTCTCGGAAGCCGCTACATAGTAAATATATCACAAGGCACATACCCACTTCAGTGTTCGTGTGTCTTTCTTCTTCTCTTCTGCCTTCTCCTTATTGATATTGAGGACTTCTAAACACAGCGGATGATGATTGAGGATCCAACTCACTCTTTGATTGGTTTCATCCAGCTCTAGGCCTAAGAAGTTCAGGCACGACTTTAAGCTTTGATAGTTTCCTGGCCCAGAGCTCAAGAGCCATTCCATGATCTAGAAATATTTCAAGACATACATTTTCAGTGACATCCCGTGAGACCTGATCAGTGAGGAGGTCTATACTGACAAACAATTTTGGAGTTCAGATCACAATCCTGTAACAACCGTGTAAATTACTAGGCTAACCAGATTCTGAGACCGCGTGGCAGGTGATGGCATATCCTGATATCATAATAATAAAAACAACCTATGTAATATTGCAAAATATTCAATGGAATCCAGCCTCTTCCCTTTTGTCTGGTCTAGCCCATGAACTATTACAACTCTGACAAAACAACTGCTGGTTTCTGTCAAAGAGGATTAACTTTTCTAAGATCACTATTTCATTTCCTTGGGTCATTGCCAGAATAATAAATTAAATCCACTTATATGGACAAATCAGTGAATCATAAAATGCCTGCTGATGATATATTGTTATTGTTCCCAATTATTCTTATGAAGACATTCCTGGTGTAGGTATGAGACTGTGTGGTGAAAAAAGTCTAGCTGTATGGTTGAGATGAATATGTTAGATTAGATAGGGAGAAACATCATTTTAAAATATGCCTTCACGATAGTGAATTCACTGTCCTTTATGGGCAGCAAATAATATGTCTTAGAGATAAGGGTTCAATTCCTAACTAACTCAGAGATCCTCTAAATCATAACAATTAAGTATGTCTAAGTAATGTTTACTTTTAGCCCAGCCTTTCTAAAACTCATAACCTAGTTTCTACTTCCCCCTCCCCCTACTCTTGAATCCTGAATATTAACTTATAACAATATGAGTACAAAGTGACTGACTTAAAAATTTAAAACTTGAAAATTTAAATTTTTAGTAAACAGATTAACAGACATGCTGTCTCAAATTTTCTTCCCCCAGCTGTTATGTAATTAATGCCCTGTTGTTATTTTCTTAAGATATCACCATTATCTAATTCATGTTTGTCTCAGAACATTCTTGCAATACTCTGTTATCAGTCCAAGAAGTCATATGTACTTCACAACATTATAATTTAATAATATGCGATTGTACCCAAGAATCTGTTGCATCTGGATTTTTGAAGTTTTTTTTATTTTCATCTATGTACATTTATAGTTTTCTTTTTTTTTTTTTGTGTCATATGCCATGTGAGTTTATGTCCCCACTGACTTCTCTCAAATTTTGCTTCAAGAATCACAAATTAAGTGTAGCTGGTCCTTGCTCCTAGCTTAAAATGTACAGAAAATGGATGATTTTCCTTTATCCAAATGATCTGCTCTGTCTTTAAAAAAAAACTGACTTCCATGTCTTTGATGTCATTAACTGCAGTGGTATCTGCTTCCAGGTTCGCATTATGATGACAAATGCCTCCAATTTTGACAGGTTATTAAGTGAGGGATCAAGAAAAATCTTTTGGCTATTTCACTTTTTTTATAAGCTGAACATTTTTTAAAAATTTGTACATGATACATTTGAATACATTTGTTACTAAAAGAGGTGCAGTGTAAATGTGTGTAGATGTATTTGGTAATTTGCCTCATGGAGATCTCCATGCAGATTTGAAGTGCTTTGACCAGTAGTATCTATAACAAAAATTGAGGATTGTTTTGCTACATTGCTATTTATTATTATATCTCAAAAAATGTGTATAGATAGTCGTTTTTCAGTCAACAGCAATATACCTCTTGTATAGAAAGTGGATTTTCCCACATCCAACTGACCTACTTCATATTCTCAAATTGGCATCTATGCGCATAATGTTATTTCTTCTTGTGGTGTCTGCAGCCAAGTTGTTGTTACTTGCCAAATTTCTTCAAGAAGGGGCTGGCATCAAGAAAAGCTTTTTGGTGTTTTGGTTTTTCCTCAGCTTAACCTTATTTTTACATACAATGACCCATGTGAGCACACTAATTCCTAAATGAAGGGCAGTCTAAATGGGTGTGGATCTGGTTGTGTCATTTACTTCACTTGAGTATCTCTATAAATTTGCGGGTGTTCCCACTTGTTACAGAAAAAAAAAAAATATATCCATAGACACCATTGCATAACACAGTAAAATGAAACAATATACAACTCTCACCTGGAGAGTATTTTTCATCATACCAATCCATGTGCGGTACATCTTCAAACTGTTCTCAGGAAAACGGTCTGTGACGTTCTGAAGCTCAATGAATGCCTCCACACGTCCTACCAAGTTTCTTGGCTTGACATTTGCAAAGTCTTGCATTGCTGTTCAGAAAGAAACATTGCTGGAAATCAGTTGAAGTTCGCAGTTTATCATTTTGTTTTCTTTCAAGCTGATAACTATCATGTATACATGTTTAATACCAGGCATGGATTTACAATTTTTATTTTGTAATGCACTACTTTTTTTTTCACAACATGATTTTAATTTGTAGTGCAATACAGTTTCACTACTCTTCCAACAAATTCAGTGCACTACATTTTCATAATCGTGAAAAAGGTTGTGCTTAACATTTCAAATAATTTTAAGATCAGAGATGATTTCACCCATCTTTATAATAGAGGCCTACTTACTGTACTCGAGATATACTTAATTAAGTAAGTACTGGAACTGACTATAAATGAAATCAATAAAATAATCTTCAAATACTGAATAGGGACATGAACCTGACAGAAACTGTATAATGTTGATGGCAGTGATATGTATAAAACTATCAATGCCTGATGATGTATAATAGGAGTATGCAAGGTCATGAATGCTAGGGTGAGTTTCATAGGTTTAAAGGGACCGTACTGTATTGCTTATGCTGAGTAAAGGGACAAGGACTACCTGTGGTAGAATGTGGTAGAAACTGATTCTGTATCTCTCTGACCTTCCTCTCTCTCTGTCTTCTATCACTCTAACCTATCTCAGATTAATTCGTATCTTCTGCCTATCATTATTTTTTTTTATCCTACCCTGTCCTTCTATTATCTGTGTCTCTGTTGTCTTTTATAATTTCCATTTGACTTATTCCCTACCTCTCTCTCCTACAGTCGGAATATGAATTCATATGGATCAAGCTATCCTGAATTCACACAATAACAGAAGGTCACTGTGTAAGATTATTAACAAATTAGATTTATCTACTTAACCATACCGCCTTTGTTAACATATATATCAATAATGGTTGTCAGGAAGTTGAGTATCAAACATGTGGGATGGCATGGTTCTAGGCAGAATGCAGGGCATCTCAGTAAAGTGATCAGTAATGTGGAGAATTAATTCTACATAATGTTGATGGCAGAATTCGAGGTAGAGAAGAGTTGTAAATATGCTCTATTGCGTCTGTTGGATGTAAAAACAAAAAAAAAAAAAAAAAANNAAAAAAAAAAAAAAAAAAAAAAAAAGGGACTCACCTTGCACAAGACTATCTGAGTCAAAGACAAATGGATAAAAAATTATGTAAACTGTAGTCGTTGACATGGCCACATCCTTCTTAATTTCTGCATGTAATATGAGACGGATGCCATGAAAACTGATCTGTCCATTTGAATGTCTTTCTAGGATGAGTGCTTTTTTCAAAACTTCTTAGCCAAATATAGATTCAAGATTCAAGACTGTTTATTTAGGTAGAAGATGACCCACAGGATAAATCCCTGAAATATTAAAAAACAATTATTTCTCCCACATGTGCTTTACATGCATAAAAGTTTTTCCTAAATATCTGTTTAGAAAATATTGCTGGAGACATCACTGACAATCATGGTCCAGAAAACTCAATTTTTGACATCTGTTCTTAAGATGTCATCCAGCACAAATAGCTATACTTCCTGCCTCTAACCTTGTAAATCAGTCAATACTGGAGTTATTGCAGTTTAACTGTGAAAATCTTCGTGGAAAGGATGCAGCTTTTTGGTGTGCGATTGTCATTATTTTGGCAAAACCTGATAATCTCCTTCCCCGCCCCACTACATTCCCATTTCTTTACCTTGAAATCAGTTCCTTCTTCACCTTGAAATCACTCTCACACCCCCC
>JAWQUT010000602.1:301390-342985 GCA_033807755.1 Ellobium chinense | reverse complement strand
TTGGTTACCCGCCCTCCCTCTTTCCAGGAAGACAGTGAATAAAATTTACTATGTGCATTATATTTAGTATTAACTTACCACCCACCCACTGCCCCATCACCACAATCACCTGACTCGCATCCCCCCCCCCCCCCNTAGTCCTTAGTTACCCTTATCTACCCCTCCCCCCCTCCTTTACAGTGAAACAATATATCCAGATCTAAACTGATCTCCTTCAATATAACTTCATTCACACTAGTGTCAGTCCTTCTATTAAAACTATCCCCAAACTCCAATATTTCACTTCATGCCCAAACCACTCGCCTAGCCTAGCATTTGCCTTTGGTCAGTGAAGTTAGCAAATTATTTTATTCACTAGATTTAATTCTGCTTTAGTGGGACAGAAAGATGTTTCTGGTGTATCATGAATCCATTTTCTTACAAATTTACTGATTTGGGTAATATTACAAATATAATTCATAATTCATAGCTGGCTTTAAGTAGTGATAGATGTGGGATTGATGTAGAAGTGTAGTAGTGACAGTTGAATACAATTACTTCATCACTTGTTCAGGTATGAAGATGCCAACAGTGCCTAGCATTTTGGTATGCAATTTTAAATAGTCCCAATCCTATAAAATTAAACACTTGGCCATAGGGAGGGGGAATAAAGGTTGGATTTGAATTTCAAATACTTAGATAGGTACAAATACATATGTAGACTCAGCTTAGGTGAGGTTTAGCCAATTAACTATAAACTGTGTTGTTGTTTCTAGGTGGGTATGGTTGCTTTGTTTACTGTGTCAAAAGGCCTGCAAATACAATATTAGGTAGATCTAGCCTGATTCACTGCCCATGTTCTCAAAATTTCATTGGGGCAATCGTCTGTGTGTCAAAATTTGGAGGAAGAGTTTAACAATATGTGTGGTAAGTATTATGACATGGGACCCCTGGATAAATTAATGTTGCTTATAAAACCGTATGCAGGGAAAAAAAAACAGGCATCCTCATACCTGCTGGCAACATAATCTTGTGTCTGGTGTTTCTTTTCAGGGGTTATTATTAGAATGCAAGATCAGAATATACATTTCCTTGATCAAATTAACGTTTCTTGAATGAAACTATTGATTCACATCTACACGGTCCATGTGTCTTATATTCAATGGTAGTCTTTTATGCTAGTAATGTATTCAGCCTAGTTCATTCATTTACATTACAGAAAGCTAACTAAAAATCACGAGAGTGCACATGTCTCTCTTCCACAGGCTTTCATGTCTTTACATTTTGTCCTGATTCCTTGCCTATTCATTTATTAGATGTAATGGCTTTGTGAGCTTGACTAGAGTAGGTCTGGACTGTGCTGTCCGCTTATGCACTGTTGGAATTTTAATCACGACTTTTAGTTGGAAAATCAGTAGAAAATAGCATATGATACCATATTTTTGTGTAGAATTCGCTAAACATGACGATAAAAATAAAAATGAAGCGCAAGGCATGTTTATCTCATATAGCTCCCTTCCTTTTGGCGGAAATCTATTTATAGTAGTCAAGTCTTTCACCTCACATTCCCTATAAATGAAATACTTAAGAGTGTGGGATCGGTCAAGTACTGAGTAACAGTACCAAAGCGCATCAGTAAGGTCAGTAGTAGATGTGGGCATTAACAGACATTTTCAGATGTAATGTCATTTATACTTACTCATGTCATGTGGCTTTCCTCAAGCGAGCTGGTGAGGGCCCATTCCCACCCCCTTTCCCCATTAAATTTTGTTGCTGGTTTTTGTTGGTTTTGTTTTGCTATTTGTGGGTATTTTCTTTTAAATTAGGAACAAAACTTTTAATAGAATTTCTTTAAACATGTAAACAATCGACTTTAGTTAAAAAGTGATGAAACTATAAAATTAGATCTAATAACAATTTTAACAATCATCATTGTCTTTCCTCTCTCTCTTGAGATAAGGTGATTATATTAACATAAACTGAGACAATGATTTTGACAAACTGTTATTTTGAAAGATGTCCACTTTGATTGAAGAAAGACATAATCTTCTCTGTGACATCAGTTCCTCTCTTTGAAAACAGGCGCTCTGAGGGAACTGATGTTGCAGGAAGAGAGAGGTATTTTGGTGCCAGCTCCTAATCTGACCTTGGAATAATACTTTTCATTAAATATATTTTCACTATTTTGTATTATAAACAACTTATTATTTTGAAGAAAAAAAAATTCATGAATTTTAACTATGATTATTGTCCCACTGAGGACCTACCAGTATCTATTAAGGAAATCTTAATCATCAGGTACTCGTAACCGGAACCAAGTATCTAGATTACTCAATATCAGTATCTATTAACCCTAGTAGTGGCAGGACTTTTTTCCTAAGTGGCAAGGTATATTTTGCTCAAAATGATGGGTGGTAGTAAAAAATTCATTAAAAATTCAATTTTAGTTATAAAGGTACAAACAATATATCATTGGAAAGGTAATTGGACAGACAACTTGAAAAAACAATTTATGAAAGCATCGGTTATATTTCTTGGGGTCACGTCTTTGAAAAAATAAAAATGGCCGCTGGTGACGCAAAAAATTATTCTCAGGAGGTGCACAAAAATCCAAGTATTTTTAGAGTATTTGCAGTTTGAACACAACTATCTTGTGCACAAATCTATTATCTTTCCAAAAATGTATAGTTTTGCTTATATATTTTGACGTATATTTTTTCTGTGGTCATTTCTTTGACCAACAGTATGGTTTATGACGTAACAAAAAAAAATTACAAAATCAACTGAAATGTCACAAAAATGTTGCTCCAGCGAAGAAAACAAGCTTAGATGAGCTCTCCTATGTAAGAACATCCCTTCTAGTCCAAATAAAGGTCAAGGGACTAGGGGAATTAACTTAAAAAAATGGGACAGCGATATAGCCGATCTAATCGGCGTTGCCACTTGCTCACATGGTTTATCGCCGATTTAATCGGCGATTGCCACTATTAGGGTTAAGGCTCACCTTTAGTCAGTAATGTGCTACAAATTTCAATGTAGAATGACTTATTCTTGGTGCCACTTTACTACATTAGCCCAAAAATCACAGTGTGATTCAATTATGCTTGTTACAACTCTTGAAAAATACAATTTAGGTTAATTTAGGGGCCTAGAAGCCTAGTAAAATTTTTCTTGAATCAAAATTCAGGTGAATATTAGGGAGAAATAAACAGTGGGATCAATAAACAAACGTTTTTGAATTCTCTTGCTGTATTTGAGGTTTGCACTAAGTATCAGTAGCATGCCTTGATACATAGCAAATGTACTCCTTACCCATAACTAAGTACCAAACTGGAAAAGCGACGATTAGATGTATGGAATACACAGATTTATGATCATTTATTCTCCATTAGAATTTTTGTGAACTCTAGGGTTTTTCATATCTGTTGTACATTATTATTTTTTTGGGGTCTTTTTAACATCTTTCTCACATTTCCTTTCTTCTCATATGCTTTGCCAGCTAGATGATGCTCCTTTGCTCTCTTGAAACAGTCAACTGCATTATTCAAGTCACGACAATCCAAGAACTGCACGCCTGCGCTGAGGTACTTTGCTTGCATGGCTCGTTTGTCCTGTAGTCTTGCCTCCGAGGCTGTTTGATATGCCCATGCCAACTTCTCTTTCTCAAACTGCTTTGCTTGTCTACAATTACAAATAAAAAATGTATATCATTATTATTTGGTACAAATTTCCTTGCAGATTCACTTGTCCACTTTTGAGCAGTCGGGAAGTGTGTTAGGGTCATGGATGAGCACTAGGCTCGCATGTGGAAGTTAGGGAAAATATTCAGGTGGTAGGTACTTAAGAGTTAAATTGCTGTGAAGTTAGCATCCCTGTAGTGTAGTGGTAACACGTTCAGACCTGCAAGCTGAGAGACCCTGGTTTGATTCCCAGCAGGGGCATGAAATTTTCTAGTGTAGGCTTTTTTCGCCCATCTTCTCAAAATTGATCATTCACAGTAATTTGGTAAAATCCCTGGTGACACACTTCCCTAAAATAATATGTAACATCAGAAAAATTATCAGACTGAGCTCACATTCCTCCCCCTTTGAGATTCATAGGAATACTAAACTACATACCTTTCCACCCAGTTACCCAATGTTTACAAATTTTCTGAAAACTTGCTTTCTGTCAGTTCAAGAGATCTGTAACTGCCATAGAATAGAAAATATTTATGGCACAGCTTTAATGACTTGCATGCCTGGTTATGACTCCTGTGGATCACCTGTTAAACAGTTTTATTATAATATGCTGAGAGTTCTTGAGTAAAAACATACATCAGGTTTATCAAAACACTAATGCTAATTTTCAAAAGTTATAGTGTGTTTACAAATAAATTAACGTTTTTTAAAAGATCCTTGTATTAAGGAATGGATTGTTTCCAAACTATGGACAGGCTTCTGAACCAATTTGTCTTCATAGAAAATATTTTTAAGTTGTCTTTATGTCTGTGGAAAAGTTTTCTTCATAACCTTATGAAATAAACAATAACAGGTAAGTTTCTTAAACATGCATAGTTGTACAATATGAAACTTCAAAATGTAAATGTTACAGAAAACACATTGGCAGAAATTGCTTTGAGACAGTGGATACAAAAAGAATATTCAAGAGCTGCTTTTGAAACATTTACTTAGACGACAAAGAAATGAAACGAAATTGCATGGACGAACAAAGGGTAAAAAGTGAATATCCAAAGGCAGTCTGGAACGACACCATTTTGTCATTGGTATGTTGTTGCTGAATTGCCTTTGATAATGCCAATAACTGTCAAGGCAAGCTAATCATTTAAAGGCAGTTCACTGTGGTATTTGCTGGTCTTCATATGGAAGGACTTTGAGTCACTATTGAATTTGTGAAATGCCATGACAAAGGAGTAAACAGACTTTTTTTGTAAAATTATATTATCAACAAAGATACTCCAATGTATTGCCACTAATTTTACCCATACAAATCTACTGCTGAATGTTGAATAACAAGCCTTCAGAATCAGACAACTAGATTTTTCACAGATATGGTACCCGACTCCTCGGTTGTATTCGTTAGAAAGTCAGGATTCTTAATTTATCAATATGTTTATTTCATGACACCTAAATTGAGATCATATTATCTTCTAATCTAGTCAAGATATAGAGATACAAAAACAAAAATGACTTATTGCATAACCTTCTTAGCTTTGTTAAAGGCAGAAATTTAAATATAAACAAATTCTCACTAATTTTGGAAATACGTTTTTTTATAAATGTTGAGAAATGACCCATTGTTGTATTTTAGTAAAAATTCCTATTTAATATCTCATTATAATACAAGAGGTAGAAACCTGTCCTCTCCTGGCACATTTTTTGTCTTCAACTACCAAAATTTCTGAAAATCGGCAAAACAACACAATGGACATAATCTATGTGCATGGGCATACTCGTTTCCAAGAAAGAAGTCCACATAACTGATTAATTTAACCCACAGAAACCTCATTTACTCTCTCTCTGATAAGGGTGATTCCCATACCCCGCCAATGGTGTCAAAGGCATTCATCTGTGGCCTGTTTGGTATCCTATCACCTCTACCTTTTTTCTCTCTTGTTTTATCAATAGAACCATAGATTACTGTCAGCTGTCTAGATCTATGCCTTGTGAAGATTGTCACTCTGCCATGTTGATTCCATTTATAGAACAAGGAGTCAGTCTAGTTTCCAGCCCTATATTTTTATTTTCTCGTGCATATCTGTTATTTATCTTTATCAGGGGTGACACAGATGATTAACAGCTGGCAATGGAAAAAAAAAAGGCTACGATAGGTCTCTGTGAATTTTTGACAGTATTCTGTGGGCTCTTGGCGGCATTTTCTGTGTCACAAACTGACGCTTGTAATTTCTTAATAGAGACTGTTATGATGCATGGTTTGCTAGCGTATCCCCAAAATTTGTGAGAGAGAGGATTATGAGACAATTATTGTCACTGAGCCAGTATGTGGAATGCATCTGTTAGGAGAAGCACAGGCTGTTTGGTCAATAGACTCTGAAGCCAATAAACTTACCTGTAACATTTTGCAGCTAAGACAAAGCTTTCCTTCTCCATGTAGATGTCTCCAGTGCGTATCCATTCCTTTGCAGTAGATTTGCTTGCAAATATCTTGCCTGAAAATACAATGGAAAGCACAATATTAACACTGTTTCTACTGTTTTTAGCACATAAGCTGAGGATTTTTCCCAGTAATGTTTTCCCTTTATTGGACCAAATCAAATGTCTCTCCATCTCCATTATAATAATTATTGCGTTTCATTTTAAGTATGTGAGCAGTTGAGAAGTGTATCTGGGTCCACGTTTGAAAGTTGGTGACCAATTCAGGCAGTTGGTATTTAAGGTTTAAACTGCTGTGAAGTTTGTGTCCCAATGGTGTAGTGGTAGCATGTTCAGACTTGCAAGCTGAGAGATCCTGGATTTGATTTGCGGTAGAGACATGAAATTTTTTAATGTAGGTGTTTTTTTGGCCTTTCTTCGCAAAATTAATCTTTCACAAAAATTTGGTAAAGCCTTGGTGACACATTCCCTAGATAATACAGTGTGTCACAGAAAAAAACGAGACACTCTGATTTCGCCATATCTCTAAGAATTTTCATTTAAATAACAGAATTTTGTGACATTTAATATCTATTTATGCATAACCATTGATGAAATTTCATAAAGATCAACAAAAAACTTTAAGAGTAGTAACAATTCACAAAAAGCAACTCAGAATGAAATTTTAAAAATTTACGTTAAATTTTGTAACATCAAGGAACAATACTAAACAGACACAACATGATGCTTTCAAACAATGGTTTACTCATTTACACAAAATGTTCATACATTACAAAATAGAATAAAATAAAACCAGTAAATAAAACTGTACAGAAATAAACAAGCTATCATAAGGCAAGGTGACATTAAATTAAGAGAGAACATGTTCCAGGTGTTGTCCTGTTCTGGCTGCACACAACTCAGTTCCTTCCTTTCTAAAATACTCGACCGATACGTACATTCGACTTCTAGGTGGACTGTACTGGCTGGCAAACCTTTGTGGGAAGAGAGCTTCTGTTTGAGCCATAGAGTCTGTTTTGAAATACGTTTCAACAACAAAAATTTTTTTCTCTTTCGTCCAGGTCATATTGAAAGAAGCAAGGGAGATGAAATTTTAGAAATTAGAATTGATTTGAGTCAACAACGGGTTCATTTACTGAAGACTGAACATCAACATCCATTTTGTGCACATTTCTGAAATGGTATACTCATATAAAGTGCATATTTAGGTGTGCAAAAATGTAGTATTGTATCCTTTTTTAAAACTTTCACCATGAGTCATGCATAAAAACATCCTAATATCCCGAAAATTTCATGAGTATCCAATAAAAATTGTGGATTTTATTAAGAAAACAGACTGTCCCGTTTTTTTATGTGTCACGCTGTATGTAATAGCTAAAAAAAAAAAAATTGAACTGGACTCACATTCCTCTCCCTTAATAATGGATAGAATATACCATGCCACCTGGTTACATTTGGCGAACGTCAGCAGTATGTCTCAATAGGGCCCTTGGGATAACAGTAAAGAGGATTCTATAACCCATTGGCGGAGACATAGGTCAAAGTGAGAAGTAGTATTCTAAGAGCTGAGATAACCATTATATGGCTTCAGGTTCATAGTGGGAGGTATACCTGCAGGAAATTAGATATTATATAAGAATGACTTCATACTCATCAGGAACTGTTAGTTGTCATGAGGACATGACATGGATGACTAGGGGGGAGTGTGAGCAGTTGGGTAGTGTATTAGGGTCACAGGTGAACACTAGGTCTGCACGTAAAAGTTAAGGACAAATTCATGCAGTAGTATTTAAGGTTTAAAACTGCTGTGAAGTTAGTGTCCCACTGGTGTGGTGGTAGCACATTCAGACTTGCAAGCTGAGAGATCCTGGATTCAATTTCACAATAGGGGTATGAAATTTATAGTGTAGGTTTTTTTTGCCCTTCTTCTCAAAAATTGATCTTTCACAGTAATCTGGTAAAATCCCTAGTGGCACACTTCCTAAGATAAAGTGTAATGTTCATGTAGAATGGTGAGAAATGACTGAGTTTGAACCACTGCCTGGGAATTTCTGGAGTGGTGTCCCTTGCTGTGCTGAACAATGAGACGAAGAGGGAATAGTAAGCATATAAACATCAAAATCGATAGCCCCAGCGAGGGCAGCGCCCTTTTTAGTGAATATCGTTTGAAGGTTCAGCAAACTGTCATCACGAGAGTCAACTCCTTTCTTCACCTCACCAAGAATTGCACTTTGTTGCACCTGTGTGGCATCGTCTACTACTATCGGAGTTCACTGGCTTGTGGATTAAGTCACCCTGCCTCATCTGCACCATCGTTATCTTTCCACCGACAACGCCAAATGCAACTGGGTGGCATATAGAGTTCATTACTTAGGAAGGGGAGGAATGTGAGCTCAGTCTGATAATTTTTCAGATGTTACATTATTATTGTGTTGGGGAAGTGTGTCACCAGGGATTTTGAGAAGAAAGGCTGAAAAAACATATGCTAGAAAATTTCATTCCCCTGTTGGAAATCAAACCAGGGTCTCTCAGCTTGCAAGCCTGAACACCACAGGGACGCTAACTTCACAATACTTTAATTCTTAAATACCTACTGCCTGAATTGGTCTCTAACTTTCATGTGTGAGCCTAGTGTTCACCCTTGATCCTGACACACGACTGCTCACACTCCCCCGTGCTTATCCATGTCATGTCTTCATGACAACTAACAGTTCTCAATGGGTATGAGGTAATTCTCATGTGATATCTCAACTCCATCAGCATACTGTCCACAATGAACCTGAGGCAGAACCATTACTAGTAAGTAATGAATCGAGGATGACTTCACGTTAAAAAAGGGGTGAGTGTAAGCAGGTGAAAGCTGGCTTTATTTGTCATAACCTCCCCACTGCTTTTGCTCCTGAGTAACAGCCCTCAACTAAACCTCTCCCCTTGCTTACTGTCTCCCCCTGACCATCATTCTTGCCTCATTTACACCACGCTGCACATGGCGTGGCCAGCCTGGGGTGTTCGGCTCTTTGTTTTCAATAGCTTAAATTTTACAGTTGTTGGTGGTGACACATTCCTGGTCTTGGAGGGGTGTGCATGAATGATGAGGAAGCCACTCTTCTCTGAGTTGGAGTGCCTGTCGTCCGCCACGCCTTGACTGTTTGCTACTAAGAAAAAGAGTACGGACCGCATAGACACCGTTTTGTCTTGGAGATATGTTATTGTCTTGGGAATCACTTTGTGGATTCTATCTTTAATAACCATATTGTCTTCTGTGTGAAAATGGAAGTGTTTCTCAACTTTTTCAATGGAGTGAACTACTATTTGTTCCTGGTTGCTGTGATGGAGGTCGCTGACTCCCTGTCCAAGCCCCATACCCTAACAGGGGGACTCATATTACCTACTGTCATCACCCTAACTAGGTGAACCTACCCTATGACTATCACTATCCATCATCACCACCTACACTATCATTCTACATATTAATCTTCTCGGGACCTTACCACCCGCTTACACTTGGCAACTTCGGCAGGATGTCTCAAGAGGGCCCTGGGGAAGGATTAGGGATCTTTCCACAGCTGAGAGATATGAGTTAAGCAAGCATGCCGTTGCCCTGAGGACAGGGCAAGGGAAAAGCAAGGGAAAGTGTGGCATGGTGAGAAATGACTGAGACTGAACCATTGCCTGGGACTTTCTGGAGTGGTGTCCCTTGCTGTGCTGAACAACGAGATGAACAAGGGATAGTAAGCATATAAACGTCAGAATTGATAGCCCCAGCGAGGAAAGGGCCCTTTTTAGTGAATATCATTTGAAGATTCAGCAAACTGTCATCACGAGAGCCAACTTCCTTCTTCACCTCACCAAGAACTGCACTTTGTTCCGCCTGTGTGAAATTGTCTACTACTACTAGAGTTCACTGGCACATGAAGGAAGTCACCTTGCCTCATTCTGCAACCTCCCTGCCTTGCCACCCGATTACATTCAGCTTCCGGAAACTTATCAAATCAGTCTCACATTTCTCCCCCTTAAAAGTAGAAGAATATGCCTTGGCACCCGGTTACAGTTATATTTGACACTTAACATTCATTCACAGCACTCTAAACAGGCAAGGCCAACATGGCTTACATTATAAATTATTTTTTTTATATTCACTGTAGAATAACTAAAATGACTTTTGGCAACATTGCTGAAAGTCTTTTGTTTCCTTCTTCTTTTTATGTCTCGTAAAATCTTCACCCATAGCCTTGAGCTTTAAGAGATGTCCAGGGACAATATTTAACCAGTGGGCAAATTCTCAGTGTGGGGAATACAATGGTGTAGTACTGATGGTCTATGTTATAATGTTTTCTTTAATTTGTGGAAAAATCATTTGCATATATTTCCGCTATGATATACTGTGCTAAAAAAAAAAANGGAAAAAAAAAAAAAAAAAAAAAAAAAAAGTAATACCACAATCAACTTTTTGCAAACCTGTGTAATGAAAGACACTGATATGAGAATGGTCTGATCTGATACTCCACTTTTCTGCTACATATACTAGCACCTGAAAGAGACATTTTGTTCACAGTTTGTCTTTGAGGCAATAGTTGTTTGCCTAGCATATAATGTTTGCATGCTAGGGTGCACTAAAAGCTTTCGGACATCTGAAGCTCTCCACTATACATATAAAGTTTGTTGGGGTTTTTTTCATCTGTATTGCAGCACATGTGTACAGTGTGTAGTATGCTTGGGTGTGTGAGCTGAATATTATAAAAATCTTATTTACTTCTCTATGTAAAGCATTATTTGCAAGGACACTGAGCCAACTAACCCAAGACATCACACTTGAAAGTCTTGCCAGCAGTTTGCACAAAAGAATTTACAGATCTTAGCTCACCATTACTGCCATCTTCAAAGCTGTCGCCAATCAGACTATCAACAAGTCTGCGTTCTTTGAAATAATCATACATAGGAGCACGTTTCTCTGCATCCTCGTCAAAGATCCAGATGTTGACTCTTGCTCGTGTCAAAGCTGTATACAGGTGCTTCAGTTCAGAATTCAAGACCTTATGCTGATTAGGGTCAAAGTGTAGAGGTCGGGGTCGATTTGGTTGAGCAAGGACATCTAATTAAGGAAAGTTGCATGCATATTCAGAAATGGGAATGCAATAATACAGATTTTGTATTATGTATGCAGGGTGAACTCAAATTTTGCTCTGATTAATGAATTACAAGTGACCTAAGCAAAAAGGATGTCAAAGAAAAGAAACCAGTTAAACTGAATGAAAATTAAATACGCTGAGGAAAGACAGATTTCAAAAATCTTTGTCACAGTGCTGAACACCAGCCGCACAATTTAATATTTGGAAGGCTAAGAAATAACAGGAAACCTATAAAGACAGATAAATGAGAGGTAGACAGTACATTCAGTGCACATTTTAATCCCTTTGTAACCCACACTGAAGATACCGATCTGGTAAACAACACTATGTGGTATCAATATGTGTTTACTTTCAGCAATCAACTTAAAATCTAGCTCAATGTTGAATGCAGAAGTAAAACTCTTTTTTCAGCCTATTTTTATCAAAAAGTGATGGAGATCTTTTTTGTTGTTGTTGTTGGTGGTGTTATTTGCATACAAAGGAGCACTGGTTTGCTTAAAATGTTTCTTTGCTATTAACCTGGTATGCAGAGAATGCAGAAAATCACAAAAAAATTTCCAGGATTCAGACACCTTCAAATGTTCACTCTTTTAATGGATTGCTCCATTCTTACACTGGGTTCCAGGTTTATTGCACAAGCTCTAATGTAGCTCTGCCAAGTGGTTAGCCACATGGCCAGGGGACCTAACTGTAGGATCATTACATTGCAAATCACAATGGCAACTGCTCATGCATACAATAATTATCGACAAGTAAGCAAAAACTGTGCACTGAATTCACTGAGCATGAAATGAGAGAGAGGAACACAGAAGGAGAGAGAGAGGTCTGGGAGGGATAGATAAGGTAAATACTTACTAGCATCTAGTGTGACTAAATTTTCATGACTGCATTGTTGTCTTTCAGCACTTTGAATTTTCTCCAGAAATTCAGTGACCGCTCTCCATTCTTTGTCAGCCTAGAAACAGAATAGAAACATTTCCATGCAAAGAGGTCTTCTGAGGCAAGGCTCAAATTTGAAGGTAACTTATAAGTGAGGATTCCTACATTTACCTTCAAGATCTCTGGTTTTAGAATCCATGATTGTTTTCTTGAATTGAAGCTGGTGAGCAAAGTGTGCATCTGACAAAGTGTGCAAGTCAAGAAATGTTTTAAAAAATTCAGGTGATCATTTTCAAAGGCTTATTACTTTTATGTATAAATGATTACTGTATAAGCAATACTGTTTGCGAGGATCTAATTTTTGCAAAATGGCTATTCACGAGATCTAATTATCATACACCCCACATGCTGGCTCATTACGTAATCTGGATTGACAATGCAACTGAAAAAAAATATTTTGTGTATTTTCTTCTTCCTCTTCTTTTGTTTTCTTCTCATGACCTTTCTGTTAGACCAATACCTCATAATTCCAAACAACTGAAAACTGTTATACTTTCCACATGCCGTGGTAGTGCGTAAACTTAGACCAACTGGGCACCGCTTATTACCTTCAATGCACATTTGGAGGTAACATTTTCTATGCGGAAAGACTTTGCTAATCAAGCTTGACTGGTGAAATGTGTGAAAATTAGAGCCTCACAAAAAGGAAAAAAACAACACTTGTATGGTATAAAGCTGATTTTCTTTTTTAAATGTGTAACACAGCTGATCATCGCCTGGTTGGAGAAATTATGTGTTTAATTAATGTTGACTGTCACACTATAATGGTCAGGCCGTAACTATCATTGTTTATCATTCCACTGATAAGCTTTTTTAAATCAAGTATCTGTGTCTACTGCCTGTATTGCTGAACATTCCATTTATCTTATATTTAATGCAGATGTATCAAATCGTTCTAGAAGACAGTGAAAAAAAAAAAAAGTATTTATAGTGTAATGGTCAAGCATTTGGCTATCTGAACATACTTCCAACAAAATTTACTTTTGTCATGTTATAAACCTTAAGTCTGTACACATGTTGAGTTTCAATGTCTTGGCATCAAAGATAAATGTGCTGGGATAAAAGTTTGTGAAAAAAATCCCTACGAATATCATGCCGTAATGCGTGAAAATGTCCAAGTTTATAGATTCCAAGCAACAGCTTTTCTGTATTCTCCTATTAACATTAAACACAACACATGACGCAATGACCACTTACGGGCGAGTCCTTGAAAAAGTTGTAGATGAGGACATCATCAAACTCCAAACCCTTGGACTCATAGATGGTCAGTACAATGCCAGTGTTGAGTTCCTCTGGAAGATTAGCCTTGGCTTCTTCACTCACCACAAGTATGGCCTGGTGAGCGCCAAACTCAATGTGGGATGTCTTTCTTTTGTTGCCTGTCAGCAGCAAGGCAAGATCACCTGAACAAAAAAAGTAATTAAATAAATTTGAGAAAGGGGCATCCTGGTAAATAAACAACTGGTCCTAGGATTTGAAGTTTATCAGTATGTGTAAAGCATCAGCTCTCTACACCAATGCTGTCAGAAATATGACCGCTACTGTAATGTCACCTCATGTTGAATCACTTAAGAAGGATGAAGAGTTGAAAAAATATAAGGTGGATAAGGGGTGATGAGGGTGTGGGGGGAGACAAAGAGAAGAGAATGAATAGGTACAGATGTGTGAAATATGGAGAGGAGCATGAGACATTGGGAATGGGAAGGAAGGATAAGATATAAGATATAGGACAACAAACTAACCTGGGCTGCAGGACTCAATGACAACAGGTCTGGGTCCATCAAACATGCCTTGGTCTTTCCTTAGGTGGTCAAAGGATTCTGGGAAAAGTTCCAGCAGAATGTCCAGCACTGCTGAGGCAAGGGAAAGAATTCCTGTGTGTGACCTGTAGTTGTGAGTCAGTTGGTGGACTTTCTGGGGAACCTGCGAAAGATAAGTGAAATAATAATAACAATCATAATAATAATGTGAGTAAGCCTCTTATTGAATCATATAAAAATAAGCTGTGAGCCACCTAAAAATTTGAAATTTTGCCACATATTCACTTATGGACTGAAGATGCATGGTACTGGGTTTATGTTTGTACTTGTTCCACATTGATTTATTGTCCTGAATTTTGAAGTATAACTCCAATCTATGTATTGGCTTGCAAATGCACCTAACCTATTGTAACCGGGTGGAAAGGTGTAGTATAGTATTCATTCTTTATTATTAAGGGGGAAGAATGTGAACTCAGTGTGGAATTTTTTTTTTTTCAGATGTTACATATTGTTTTAGGGAGGTGTGCCACCAGGGATTTTACCAAATTACTGTGAATGATCAATTTTGAGAAGATTGGCTGATAAAACCTTCATTAGAAATATCTGTCCCTGCCGGGGATCGAACCAGGGTATCTCAGCTTGCAAGTCTGAACGTGTTACCACTACACTGATTCTGATTCTGACGCTAACTTCACAGCAATTTAATCCTTAAATACCTACTGCCTGAATCAGTCCCTACTTCCACATGCAAGCCTACTGTTCACCCGTGACCCTAACACACTTCCCGACTGCTCACACTCCCCCCTGCTTATCCATGTCATGTCCTCATGACAACTTACAGCTGTCGATAAGTGTGAGGTCATTCTTATATGATATCTCTACTCCATCGGCATACTGTCCAAAATGAACCTGACGCTGTTCTTATATGGTTATCTTAGTTCTTAGAATACCACCTCCCACTTTGTCTTATGTCTCTGCCTAACAGAGCCCTCTACTCTTGTCACTGCATCCCCAAGGCCCTAATGAGACATCCTGTCAACAACCCTGAATGTAACCGGGTGGAAAGGTGTAGTATAGTATTCATTCTTTATTATTAAGGGGGAGGAATGTGAGCTCAGTGTTGTTTCTTTTTCAGATGTTACATATTATTTTAGGGAAGTGTGCCACCAGGGATATTACCAAATTACTGTGAATGATCAATTTTGAGAAGATGGGTCGAAAAAACCTTCACTAGAAACTTCCTGTCCCTGCCGGGGATCGAACCAGGGTCTTTCAGCTTGTAAGTCTGAACATGTTACCACTACACTAACTTCACAGCAATTTAATCTTTAAATACCTACTGCCTGAATTGGTCCCTACTTCCATGTGTGAGCCTAGTGTTCACCCGTGACCCTAACACACTTCCTGACTGCTCAAACTATGATCCTTGACTTGCCGCATCATGGCCAAGCACATTTTAGAAGCCAATATGGATGATCAGAATAATTGCTGTGCATCTCTCTTTATCCACACAAGATGGGATGGAAGGGAGTTAGCGGGGAAATTAGAGCGCTAGGGACTGGGTTTTGGTAGTGTAAACTGATTTAGAATTTGCAAAGATGGAACAGACGTTATGATTACATACGAATATACTAAGACTTCATGTCCAGTATTTACACTTCCCGCTAGCTGCAAGGTATAATAATAATGGTCTCAGAAGTCTCATATCCAGGCTAAAGCAGGCTTTTCACATCATTATTAACCCACACGGCCAGATCACTCAAAAAAAAGTATAAGCACCCTGGGTGCCCACAAAATCATTACCATTTTCAGGTACTGGTCACTAGCATGTGTCAATATCTTTAACTACCTTTTTAGTGACCATGACTACTAAAGAGGAATCTGTGGAAAGGAGGAACCCAATGGATTGACTCTTGATTATGAATGAATTCCTGTATACATTAAAATAAAAAAAGAATTATCAAAAATGCCACTCACATTCTTCCCCCCTCCTCCCCAGAATCAAATTTTGCTTAGAAGGTAGCCTGTAAATTACATTTATTAGGTCTTGAACATCCCTCTAGTGTGCTTGACCTCATCCCATTCCTATGGACATATGACAATTGCTGAACTTGGTTTTAAAAACTCTTGAAAGAAATCCTTACTGCTGAATTGTATACAAACAGTTGATTTTACTTTTGCCATTCATCTTCTCTCACTGAGGCATTTTTAGGCCACTGACCAATAGCTAAATGAGGTATTTTCTGACAGGTCAGTTACACCACGTGATCTAGGGATTGCTAGGATATTTTGATATATGACGAGTAATCATACACGAGCAGAGCATGTAAATAAACCAATGCGTGAGCAAGATTTCCTAGGTCACGTGATGGAGCTGAAAATACCTAATTGCAAAGAATAATAAAATAACACACAAAAAAATCTGTGCTTGGAAAAAATGTATACTAGACTATAGTGACACGTTCAACTTGTGTCCCAAAAGCACTCATTTACCTATGTCTGATTCTGCTCATCCTATAAACAGCATAGTGTACTTACACCACAATAAATCAATTAAAGTAGAGACATACCTTGATGGCTGATAGGTATCTCTCGTTAATCCTTGCTGACTCCTTGGCATAGTGGAAGAGTGAGCGCAGGTCACTGAAGCGAAAGGATATGCCCCTCATGATGCTCTGAGCTGTGTCACCAGTGAGAAACATTTTGTTGGGGTCCTGGCACAGGGAGACTAAGAGAGCCAACTCTGCTTGAGTGAAGTCCTGGGTCTCATCCACATAGATCTCATGCAAGACTAATGGCGGGTACGTCATCTGGCAGATGTTTTGGCAATGGAAGTCATGGGAGTTTTTGCAGAATTCTCATAAACAGTAACGGAGATGGCAACATTATAATTTATAGACAATGCGGTCACTGTCCACAATGTATCGTCTGTATAATTTGTAAATCAGCATATAGAACTGTTTATTCTTGACTATTGTACGTTTGTTTATAAGAGAGATATTGTCAAACAAAAACCATGCACAAAAAATATGTGATACATGAAAGAAGCTCCTATGCAGATTGCAGATATTCATAAAGTCAAGAACTGTATAAGACCTGAAAGCGTCTCCGTCACAATCGGAATATATACTCATGATCAAAAAGTAAGTATGCATGTCAATCATAACCCATAGCAAAAAGCCTGCGTGACAAAAGGAGATGAAAACTGTTTTTTTCAAACGTGATTTTCAATAACCTCTGGGACTTGAATCTGGGATCTGAAATCCCACTTTTTGTGTAGGAGGGTCAAAACACAAAATCAGAATCAGCGTCCATGAGTGAGTCTCAACTAAAAGATGACAAATGTTGGTTGCAAGCTTTCTCCTTCGCATTCATAGCTGTAAAAGTCAAGTCACACTTGAAAGTAGTATCTTGTGTCCCCTCCTGTGGCATTGATCACAGTACAGTGGTGCATCTGCTCCGCATCGAGTTAATCAGAGTTACTAATTGCAGTTGTGGAATGTTGTTCCAAGCCTGTGCGCTTGAATTAGTTGGTGCTGATTTTGTGATGACGGAACCATAGCTTCGACTTCACGTCCAATGATGTCCCAGACACACAAGATACTAGTTTCAAGTGTGACAACTTTTACAGCTTTGAATGCGAGGGAGAAGGCTCGCAACCAACATTCGTCCTCGTTTAATTGGGACTCACTCATGGACGCTGATTCTGATTTTGTGTTTTGATCCTCCTGCACAAAATGTGGGATTTCAGACTCCAGATTCAAGTCCCAGAAGCTCCTTTTCTGTGAACTTCATTGAAAATAAACCCCACGTTTCAAAAAAACAGTTTTTATCTCCTTTTATCATGTTGGCTTTTTGCTATGGGTTATGATTGAAGTGTATACTTACTTTTGATCGTGAGTACCAGGAATGCCAACTGGATTTGCTAAAAAAAAGCCTGAATTCAGCTCCTGATTCTATAAATCACAAAATGTACAGCATGCAGCATGCTTTATAATTCCATTGCATTGTTGGTCTTGTGTTTGCACACTGCTCACCACAAAAAGACAAGTAGATATGTTATCTTCTGACAATACCCTGAAAGTTGTGAGCCTGATTCCTCTGATCAAGTCTACATAAGTGCATTCTCCACATTCCTATCCATTGCTTTTGTAGAATGGTGGAAAGGTAGGGGGGTGCAGATGAGGTGGGGTGACTTTTCCAAGTGCCAGTGAACTCTGGAAGTAGGTGATCCCATGCAGGTCGAACAAAGTGCAGTTCTTAAGGAGGTGAAAAAAGCTGACCCGCTTAATTGTACAGTTTGCCAAACCTTCAAACGATATTCATAAAAAAGGGCATCACCCTCTCTGGGACTATGGATTTTGAAGTTTATATGCTTACTACATCTTTCTTCGTCTTGTTTTCAGCACAGCAAGGAACACCACTCCAGAAATTCCCTAGTAATGGTTTAAGCTCAGTGATCTCTTGCCATCCCATACTTTGAAAGCGAAAGTCGCATGGCTAGCCTTCCTGGTATTAATTGAATCCAGTCTCCATCATTATTATGATTAGCAGGAGAAGAATGCATTCACAGCAGAGTTGATGCGTTATTGAAAGGTAGCCTAATCAACTTCTCAAACAGTATGTATGGTAAAAACTGTGATTCCAAATACTTCAATTCAACTGCTGTCAGTACACAGGGTCTCTATTGCAAGTTTCAGACCAAAAAGAAGTAAACACAAACACAAAACACAGGGCATGTGCACACAAGAATATGTTTTTGGTATCATCTCACTGTATCAGACAGCCAATGAGTGAAGGCTAAATGCTTTGTGGGCCGAGCTTCTAGGGGCTATACATGACACAAATTTGCCCTGAGGTCTGCCTGTGCATGGCCTATGTGTGGCATGTACAATGTACATGGACTGCACAGGCCCCACACAAGTCGTGCACAGGTCAATATGAAAACACAACCTAGGCCTGAGCGTGGCCTGTGTAAATTTTGTCTGCACCAGAAATTTGGCAGAGGCCAGCCTGTTTGTGTGTTCTTTTGTGTTGAGCTGAATGCCTACATTAATGTGTGTGTGCCTACTTCAGCTCAGAAGCAATTGTTTAGACCAGAACCTCTTTTGCTTTCTTCTCTTCAGCAACAACAACACTGGTTAACTTGCCAGCACTACTTCTACTTGACTGATAGTCGCCATGCTGTAGACAGGCTAGGACTGTGTCGTGTCTGTGTACAAGTTGCGTGGGCCGACCTTAAGGCATATCCTTCAAGGCAGCCAAAGGGATCCCTCAAGGCAAACCTGTGTCTTGTATGGCCGCCGTTAGACATTTAGTAAGAATTAGACAAAGTACAGTTTGGGACCAATAGGATTGCCAGAATGAACACTTTCAGACTTTGGCTCCTTTTAAAGCCCTTAGCTTCCATGTAACTGGCTCTTTTGCTCCTTTTTGGCTCCAAGAGACTTTAGGTCAAAACTGACTACTTTCCAGTACAAAAAGTACTTGCACTTGTCTCTGAATTTGCAGACATACTTTGGCTCTTTTTTATGCGATTTGGCCCTGCTCGAAAATAACTTTGGCAACCTTTATCTGAGCTCACACAATGGCACCATTCATTTGTGGTTTCAAATTTGCTGTTGGCATAAATTAACTTCCTGTTATATGCAATCTCTGAGGGACCCCACTTGTGTCGGAGAAGGATGTGGCAATTCAACAGTGATCTATATGCTAATGAATAAGGCAGAGATATATGTAGATTAAAGACCAATCACAAGTCTGTGCATTTCTCCTTTCACCTCCGCATTGGTAAAAGCCATCTTGGCTTCCGTACAGGTAATAACTACCACTGGCACACATTAACTTCCTGTTATATGCGATACATGAGGGACAGCCTCTTTTGTACCCATAATGGGATCAGAAAATACCCGGGCTACGCTTGTTAGGTCTTCTCTGATTCCATTTTGAATACGAAAGTGGCCATAGCTTTGACATAGCATGTAACAGGAAGTTAGTATGTGCCAATGGAAATTGTTATCTCTCGGCAAGCCAAGATGGCTGCAACTAATGTGGTAGCGACAAAAGGCAATGCACTGATCTACGAGTGATCTTTGCTTTATTTATATCTCTGTCTCATTCATTTGTATACAGATCATCATATTTCTTGGGAAATTCTCCACTGACACAAGTAGGGCCCCTTGGAAATTGCTTGTAACAGGAAGTTAATTTATGCCAATGGCAAATTTGAAACAACAAATGAATGCTGCCGTTGTGTGAGCTTCCGATCAAGGTTGCTGGACCTTTTTCGAGTGGAGCCAAATCGCATATGAAAAAGAGCCAGACCATGTCTGGAAAATAGAGAGAAGTGCAAGTACTTTTTAGGAAAGCAGTCAGTTTTGACCTTAAGTTAGCCGGAGCCAAAAAAGAGCAAAAGAGTCAGTCAGTTATGTGGGAGCCAAAGGCTTTTAAAAGGAGCCAAAATCCATAACCATCAAGTCTGGGAATGCTATTGATCAGAAATTGTACTTTGTCCAACTCTAACATCTAAGCTCTGCCCACACAGTCTCTAGCTTCTGCTCATCGGCTGTCTGAGACTAGTGAGACAATCATGAAGGAACTAAAAATGTACCCCAGATCTATTTCTCGTTTGTATCACTTGTAAATGACCGGTTTCGACTTGTCTTTTTCACCCCTTTTAATAATGACCACAAAGTTTAGGACACCAGCAGAAGTTACTGGCTCACTGGTGCAGTGTGGGAATGAGCCTGAGCTTTTCAAACTACCAGAAAAAAATCCAGAAATAAGGCATCCATGTCAATCCATTGAGAACCTATTTATAATATATATAAATATATATATATATTATACTAGCTGAAGTATCCTGGCGCTGCCGGGAAAGGTGGGGGGGGAGGGAGGGATGTGAAGCGTCAGTGAACTATCACGTCCCCCCCCACCCCACTCCATCCATCCCTTCACCCGAAGCATTACAGCAGCTGTGATTCCCGCCTATGAATATTCCCGCATACGCAAATTTGGAAAATGTCATCCGCTAGAGAAATGTTATTTTGTTTCGTCGATCTGGTGTCGGCGTGGGCGTTCAAATTTCCAGTGGCAAACGAAACGCAATGTCTTTCCGGTACGAAATTTTAATTTTAAAGTTTTATTTGGAGTCGACGAAATGGTGGAAACGGATTAATCAAATCTTGCAATTTCCGTGAGCAGACAGTGATACTAAACATTCTGTATCTGATAGTGTACATGACGTTTTCAGCCGAATTTTCCAAACAGCGGTTTTGAAGGTTATGCGTTAGGAAGGGAGCGTGCCACGCCCCCGATCCAGTCTTATAATATAGATATAAATCTGAGGTATTGGAAATTGCTCACAAAGTCATCACTCTTGAGTGATAAATAGAATTTGTCGACAAGTTCTCATGACTTTATCAAGACTGGAATCTTTCAGACACTGAAAATAGAACTTACATTTCGGAGCCTGCTATAGATGTTGAAGACAAGGTCTGCCTCATCAAAGAGATGATAATTTCGTCTGTAACTAAGGTATCCTTTGAAGGCTTCATAGATCTGAGACCGATCACTGCTGAAATTTGGGGCTCTCTTCTGGCCTATGTCCAGGTACTCATCCTCTTCTAAATAGCCTTTCTCTGTTTGCAGAGCCTCATAAGAGCCTTTAATGAAAGACATGATCTCTGTCCATACTAATGAGGCATGGCAATCAATCTGCAATGGAAAACAAACAACAAAAACAACATTGAATATATCTACTTACCATCAGCACTGGCTGTTTGGAGGACCAGGCAAGCACGTACACAGAAATAATCTAGTGGGGCTACAAATATTGTCAAACTCATCACCTGCACTTTACATATAGCTATTCTATGCAATTCACATGGCACATAGAGAAACTAGCTTGTAGATAGGTGACCTGCTTTACAAATGGACTGGGCATCATCTCAAAGCTGCCATTTGACCTTCACAAACAGCCTGCTCTTGCATTTATATCCTACTGCCATCAGATTATCAGCACTGGTCTGTCCGACCAATAACTACCGAGTCCTTTCTGTTCTCACCATGTGAGCAATGAATGTGGGCTTCGATCACCCTGATCACTTCACTCTGTGCATCCACATGTTATGAACAATAAATACAAAACGTTGTGTTTATTTACACATCCACTAGAGCTCATAAATCTTGCCATGAGCAACTTTCAACCATGATTAGGACAGCTTCTCGTCCAAATTTTAAATGAAAGTTTGGATGGGGCTTTTTATTTGAAAAGCTGTTAGGAATCTGTTGTTTTATACAGTATTATCTTTTTGAAATCTTAAAATTTTTTTATATACATCTTATTACAAAAATATGCCTGACACTAGTAAAATGCAAAGGAAATAATAAAAGGTCAACAATAAAATATTTTGCTGATTTCCATTCAAAACAAAGGCTTCATTATTAGGGGTGATGAATGATACATAAGTGATTTCCATGTGCGCTTTTGCATCAACAGTGAACGGAAACAGGGACAAATATATGATGTATATCTTCTGATATTCGTTAACCTGTAAATGACAAAATGACTGCCAATATTAATAGGTCTCAAAAAAGGAATTTGCTATTAAAAGCAGCTCCAGTAATAAAAAAAGTTACATTTGATGTGTCTTTTCACAAGCGCGGCACATGCAAAATTTCATTACAGAATTTTTATTGAAAGTGGTAGTAATCATAGTCCACAAAAAGCTTTACGAACCACAGATATTCATGCTTTTTGGAGATTTGTCAGAGACATGAGATCTTTCAGGAAAATTTGAAGCAAGTCTTATTTTTACAAAGTTTGCATACTTTTACAAATTGAGTAGATGTCTATGTGTATAATTTAAGTCTGCTTCAGGAGAATTGGCAATACCAAGCGTCTTTGAGGTAGCTGAGGTTGTTGAGCCATGTCTAGGAGCGTTTCTATTGGTGATCTTCTCAGCTTGATATAAATACATGTAGATCTACTACCAGATGACTTGACCTATTCAGACGCAAAGAGGCTGCTATAACTTTATTTATCCTGACAAGCTACAGCCGAAAAAGACAGGAATTTATCACACCTTGGATTTATTGGCTATTTTGGGCCAAATTTCACTGGCAAAGACTTCATAGGTGCATTCCATCCTGGGGTCATCTTTAAGCTTTCTCTTAACATCAGGAAAGCCTGAGCTTCTTTCTCCTCTGGCACCACAAGCATCTGAAAATTGAAGAAATATTATGTCTATGAATACACAACTAAATCTAGCTTTGGTGGGACAAGGTCTTGGTATGGTGAGGAAAGGGGTCAGCAAACGCTTTACAGCGGAAGTTAAATTCAGTCAAACTCTTGATATCTGACTATTTCAAGAAGATGTATCCACCTCCTACTTTGCTTAGAGAAAACCTTTGTCATAGTTAACATTTTAAAGTTTCCAATGTGACATTTTCAGAAAATGTAAACTTTGAATTTCAAATAGTCTACAGGTATGATTAAAGGATCACACATGTAATAAAATTGTAGTACTATTCCCAGTTTCATGATGTGGTTTGAACACTGAGCACTCACAAAATAGGATAATAATGATAGTTTCACAGAGGAAATTTAATTTCTATACTTACTGATGCACACAATTTATGGCATGGTGAGTCATCATTACTGCTGCCTTCAGGACTAATTATATGGGTTATATTTTTTTGCTCTCACTCTTTAGCTCATGGGGAAGTGGGTGAAACTTAGATGTTGGTTCAAAAATCTGGAGGTAAGAACCTGGCAATATTGGTGACTATTGTCTACAGTTTCAAATATCTTAATGGAACTTTATATCATTAGCCTCATGCAGAGATGCCTACCCCTGGAGGTGCCAATGTGAGAATTTTCCCTCTAAAGTAAGGGAATTTCTGAACCAATGAAGGAATTTTAACGTACACTACATGTAACTAGTAGAGACGAGTAGACTAATGAATATAATGCTTATCTTCCACTTCTTGTTAAAAAACAATTAATAAACAAATACTAGAGGATAATAGAAAGAGGAATGCTTTTCATCTTCCAGGTTACGGTGTCAAAAATGAGTGCAGAAGAAAATCATAACTGTTGACCTAGGCCTGCTTTCTGTTTTTCTACTCTATTACCATCCGAGCCTTTGCTTCATAGCTTAATGACATGTGATGGTCTTTCATAATCTGTATTGTTGGCAATGTGAGATAAACAGTCCATTTAACAGGCTGGGTCTTGGGAACAAAAACTAGATCTAGGTCCTTATGTCAGCTCTTTCTTGGCATCATTTGCTAAACTGACCACACTGCAGGGGTGGAGCAAGTTCACCAGAAAAGTCAGTTCTGGTCAAGATCAGTTCACTAAGCAAAAATGCCCCTTTAGCTCACTTCTTGAAAAATTGAATAGCTTTCAGATCAAGTCAGTTACCCCTGGTTTTTCATAAGTTCTGATCAAGTTTAGTTCAGTTCATTGAAGCAGGAAATGACTCCAAGAGGCTCAAAATTTGCAGCAGCCAAAAGCTAGTAGATCTACAAATCAAATTCAAGATGAAACAAAGCCAAAAAGAAGTTAAAACAATGACAAACACATGCATTTTTAAACTTTAATCATAATAACATATAGTTTCCAGTTAATAATTCCATAAAAGATTGGGATGCAATCTGGACATCATTACAACAAAATGTGCATCTCAGATGTGGTGGCTCTCTCTTTAACCCTGATTATGGAAAACTAGTCATCTCAAAAATTTCCCCAAACTATATTATATGCTGATAAATAAAGGATAAATTTGGATGAACTCATAATAAAATAATACATATTTTACACCAAACAAGACACTGTCATCCCACAATTTTACATCCTTCACCCTGGCCCCAGTACAAAAATTTTGCTAGGCTTGTTCAATCTTTCTCTGGCAAACTGACAACCCATTTCACTGGAGGCGCAACTCCAGAAAAACGAACCCGAAATTGAGCACGCAAGGTAGTGTTGTGCGTTTTGAGTTTAAATAAAAAAATCACTTGAATAAATACCTAAGATATGTGTCTCTCTCTCTCTGTGGGTGGGGAGGGGGGGTGTGGGTGGGTGGGGGGGTCCTCTTTTTTACATTCATATGCGGTAAAGATAAAAGTCTAAACAAGGCATAGACTATACTGAACAAGCAATAAATGCCCATTAACTTAGTCATATCTCAGTATAACACAGAGAGCCTGAGAGAATCTGTGATAGACAAGCAACCTCAAGCTATAACTGAACTGCTTTCATATTATGATTTCAGGCCTGCCCAACCCTGCGTCACTGAAAATTTCCTTCCCAATAACTTGACCCTTTGCATTCTTAGCACTATTCAATTTCAGTAAAATTTGTCATGAAACGGGTAAATATCAAAGTGGATCAGTAATAAAAAAAAAAAATTCTTCGAACGATTATAAAGTACAGTAATCGATGCACCTGAGCTAGCGTCAGCAGACAACCCAGAGTGACTTCCCTTAAAAAAAAAAAATAAAGCCTGATTTCTGGGTTGGCTCTGTACTTTGGAATTGTGCAGAAAGAGAGGTTAATGCTAATCATATTGGACATATCGGATGACAATGTTAGGTTGACATTGTTGGGCCATTTGCAGGGATTTTTGGTACCCCGCTGGAATGCAGGAAAATGCTTGCGGAAAATTCCCGCAAAATGCAGGTTAGGCATCTCTGAACTTGTGAAGGAGGAGGATGTGGCATGAATCAACGCTGGTATGGATGCTAATAAAAGAGGCAAAGATGTAGGCCTATAGCAAACACCACTAACAAGTCAGTGCACTCTTTTCTAGCTCTTCTATATCTCAGTCGCAGCCTGGTGGCTTCTTTGCGACTAATACTCTGTTGCTTAGAATCTCCGAGAAACCATCCACAGAGTATAAGGACCAGGCCTATCGTTCATCCGTGGGATCAAACAAAATAATGTAGTCATGATGTGTGCATGTTCCAAAGTTTGTACTTTCCAGATAACTATTGGCGTCACTCTCGTCTGTTGTGTTTTGTCTAAATGAAAGATTTCCAATGTTGTGTTTAATGTAAATGAAGACTTTTCAAGTTCTAAACATTCCTGGATGCAAGTTCCATCAATTATTTTCTTACAAAAGGAGGATGGTCTTGTAACTTTATATTTGTACCCGCTACAGTGTGTTTCCAAAGTATCGATTTTCTCTTTCAAAACTGCTGCACACCACAAAGTCTGTTATTTTTTACTTCCCCCGGCTATCTATCAATCTTTCCCCGCCCTCCTTCCTAAAAAAACAACAACATACAAACAAACAAGACAAACATGGATCACATTACTTTCATGATCCTCCTCGTCATCAGACTCGTGCTTTAAGGGGATGCTGTTGAAGATGTCTTCCTGTGTGCCCCAGCTAGGGATGGCATCTCTAAGTGCGAGATCTTCATCTCGAGGGAAGAAAGACTGCCCATCAACTGATGCATCCAGCATCAGAAGCAGTTGTCTTGATGTCATGAACAGGGGGAAGTCATAATCATCCACCTCCTGATTTCATATCAGTCTAATTAATATCCTCCATTAACTAACATTTAAGAGATATAAAGGTTTCTTTTCAGACAGAAAATAGCTGCATCTACTACTAACATGCATTACTACAGTTCTGATTTTAAAAGAGGACTAATACATGCACTGCATGCACACCCACGCACGCAAATATTGACAGTGATGTTAACTGATGTAATAATATTCCAATTCTATAACTGAAAGGAAACAATAGTACATTATTAGACATTCACGATCTTGGATTTCAGATCGAAAGTTCGAGACAAAGCAACAGCTTAAGGTAACATTTTTTTTTAACTTCCCCATGATAGACGCAGTGGGGAATGTGCGCAGCCTCTAGAGTTATTAGAATTTCGAATCTTTTGCAGTACACAAGATGTGGGAACTCGGCAAAATGGCGGTCACCATCTATAGTTTTAAATTTGTTAGTGGAACTTTTTATATAATATATAAATAACCTTGTGCGGAAGGAGGATGGTGCATGAATCATGGTGGTATATAAATAAATAAGGAAAAGCTATCAGCAGAGTGAACTCCACCAGCATGGTTCTTTTGCCTCAGTCGCAGCCATCGTGGATTGCTTAGAGACTAACATGTGTTGCTTAAAATCTCAGAGGGTCCGCCCACAGAAGAAAAAGACCGCCCTTTTCGTGCACCCACGGAATCCAAACAAACGTAATTCAGTAGTAGGTAGCTTAAAAAAACATGATCACTTATGGTCAGACCTGAAAAAAATAATGACAGTCTTATATTATATTTGGTAGAATTTTGAGCAGGAGGGTAAAACTAAGTACATCGAAGGGTGAAGAACAGCGAATTCCCTTTTCTAAGATACATGATTATGACAATGCGTTTTATCAGAACATTTCCTTTGTGTCACTTCAACTACAAAGGGATGCAAAGAATACACTTTTAAAGCCACTAAATGATATCAGATGAAAATTGTAGACTAAGTCTGCAAAAGTCTGCTTGTCAGTTAGCGCCTTTAAATGCCGTTAAAATTCAGCTGAAATTTTATTTCGCAATTATCAATGCCCTCATCATGCAAAATGCCTTATTTCATAATGTTCTGAAAGACTTTTAACATTCACTCTTTGCGATCTGAGAATTCTGTTTTCTGTTGAAGATCATTGAATGCCACCTTATTTAGCCTGGAACTGCCCTTTTTTGGACAAGTTATGAAGAACAAGAATCCTGGGATGCAGATATTTCAGTGCTTGGTTGATGATCGCAATTGATTTTTTTTTTCTCCTTATAAAAATCTTTATAAACCAGAATGACTGACACTGCATTATTTAGATCACAGTTTTAGTAATTCTATTGTTCGTGAAGAGTTATGCTTTAAGGTAACAATTCCATAAATTTAGGAATTTTGGAACAAGCTGAAGCTAATATCTAGTCTACCTAGTGCAGAACCCTGCATCTACACATTATCCAATACATCATTATCTCACTAGTGTGTTTGATCATTACAATTACAGTATGTAGTTGGCATTAAAACTGTTGATCATCCTGGTCAACGATACAGACTCTTGTTCTGGACGGGCATAACACTGTTATTTAAAAGAAACATCATCAAACCGCCAGCAGGTCGTGAAGTCTCGCCACACAATCTCCAGGTAGTGTCATATAAAAAAAGCAAGAGCGGCAAACTGAGCATGTTTTATCAAGGAATGACTGCTAGAATGGAGAATGTTAACAACTAGACTAACTGATGTGATCTGTGGCCATTTTTTTTTTTTTTTTNTAATGCACAAGCCATATCTTAATCAATGCGTTGAGTTAATGGCAATGAACGCTACTAATGTTTTGGGAATTTCTTGTGGTTACTGCAGTGCATTAAATAAAGTAAGGATTATGCATACCACCTTCGATATATTTATTGTTACCAAAGCAAACAATACATCATGCGCTGCTCAATCCTTTGCAATATGAAGATCATGAGGTAGCCAGTTCAAGTGTGCGATAAAGAAATTCAGAGTACCGAACGCAGGATGGAAGGGCTGCCAGGAGAATCCAAGATCGTGAAGTTTTAACTAAAATATTGTAGTGAGTTATTGTTATTTCTAAATACAGTGGAACTCTGTTAACACAGCCTTTGCTTAACACAATCCCTTGCAAAGCACATTCCCATTCATTAGTCCCCAATGCTTTGTTTCTTAAGTTATAAAAGCAACCTAGATAATACAAAACCTCTATAACACACATCAGTAGGTTGGAAGAGTGATTGTGTTATCAGAGTTTCACACTAATTATCTAAATCATCAAATATTGAGGATCCTATACTGGTAACTAATTCTAATCTTATTAATATTAAGAAAAATAATAATTTACTAGACACCAAGATACATATTTATCACTTCAGCCAAGAAATTGCAAATCACAACAATTAGTATGGGTTTGAAACAACAGTTAAATCAAACTACTATTACTACTACTACAACTCTTACTACTACTGCTAATAATAATATATTTTTGAAATACTTTCCCAGCTTTCACATAATAGTGGATTAATTTACTCTCGTCTGTTTCCCAAGTGAAGTATCTAACGTAATCATGTTTCAAAGTTAATAATGCACATGCAGAAAAAGATGCTCCATTATGGGCTGTGCTGCGTGTGATATGGATGTATGAGGTTGATAACGAACTACATTGCATAAGATACCGGCACATGTAACCCACAAAACAGGTGTCAGTTTATTGTGATGAGAATATGTATACATAAATATGACGGAAGAAGTATATATTATCTGTGTTGCCATGGAGATGGTAATCACATTAGAGTTCCAATAAAACTTCCAGTATTCCCTTTTATTTTAAAACATTTTCTCATCTCAACAGATTACAAACATTTACAATTTTAGAAGAATAAATAGTGATTAAAATAGCTGGCTAAGCGAAAGTGCACTTGACCTCTGTTTAGCGATCAGGGTGGTTCAGCATTGAACAGTGTGTAAACTTTTTCAGCTTATTCTGTTATGATTAATAGCGCTTTGTAAAATGCATTTTCTGAGCATATCATGTCACTGAAGCAAAATTTCTATAAAAGTAAAGAGGCTGAATATTCTAGTAACATTTTCATCAAAACCACAAGTTTGTAATTTTCAAACTGACCGACCTATCAACCGACCGACCAACTGGACTGACAGACTGAATAAATTAATAAATAAGTAAAAAATAAATAAATAAAGAAAGGAATTATACTGACAGTGATGAAAAAGGGACATACACACCTGCAGTGTGTTTGGCAACGGTTCTGTAGCTCTTGAGTAGTGTCCCTGCATAACTTCACCAGCACCACGGCGAAATTTTAAGAAAATTTTCTCCATCTCCGAGCGGAGGACTGGATTTTTTGTCACAAGGAGCTAGAAAATTAGAATGAGAATTTATTTGTGCTGTATCGCCTTACATCAGAAAGCATTAAAAGAAATGTCAAAAATTATGCAGGGTCTCTTAGAGTCATGTATGATGAGTCAGTGTTGGAGATTAAGTGAAAATGAAAACAATGAAAATACCACTTTATTTACCCCTAGGGAAATTGTTTTACAATGTCATACAATGTTTTACATCTCATTCATAATACAAACACATATAATAGCACACATCATACATGTAAATAGCCTACATAATAATCCAAATGAAATACATAGCAAAGTTATTGCTGGTCCTCAGCAGTGCAGCGCCCTGATCTAAAGCCAGGTACTCATCTACACCTGAGTAGAATAAGGAAATGGAAGTGAAGTGTCCTTCTCATGGACACTACAACGTAAACCGTCCAGCTCACGAGTCAACGGGAACCGAGTCAAACACATAAACCTTAGACTTGGAAAATCTTCAGTTTTTGAGATCGTCTCACAAACTGCACGCCCACACTGCCTCCCAATGATATTTCTTGACTTACTTTCTACATGAGTGACATGTTCCTTTTTTTAGGAATCCAGACATAAAGAGAGGAAACCTTATTTGAAGTTCTGTATTCCTATGTAAACTGATTGCCTAATTTTCTTAGCTCCAATCAGTCAGATAGATGCCCATATACAGTGTAACACAGCAAAAAAAAAAAAAAAGATACCCACAGAATCAACAGTAACTTTGTCAAACTTTCAATCAAACGCTCATATGGAATATCTAGCCATGAGTCTTGCTATTTTGAAAATATTGTTAACTTTTGAATAGGGAAAAAAACCCGTTATAGTGCAAAACAAAATGGATAAAGCAAGGATACAGGATATCGTCTAACAGAAATCGTCTAACAAAGGATAAATTTTGCTGCGCTTGACTTGCAACCCGACATTATCAGATTTCATGAATAACTCAATAAGTTAAAGTGAAAACAACATCAGCACATCAGTCTGTACAAGAAAGGCATATAACAAAAGCAGAGAAACATTACAATTCGGTAGAAAATTTATTGCTTGCTGCTGTGGATTAGAGGTTTGCGGTTAATTAAAACATTGAATATCTTATGACAGTTTGCAACACAAACCAATTCTGAAGGAAAGTTGCATCGTCCTATAAACCACGTTAAATCATACGATACCCTTTTATTCCAAAATAACAGTCTTTCAAGTGTCTGTCAACATGATATCATGCATGTGCCCACCCCAGATAACCTACAGGGTTACATTCTGCGAAGTCCGAATTTTTACACCCACTGCGTGCGTGGCGGCCATATGCTTACGTCAAATTGCTCTATCCAAACGACCAATCTGTCTAGCCAGTGCTCTGCAGACGGGTGAGAACACGTCAGTATGAATCTTTTAATTCCACTGTAAACAGCAGATGTATCAAACAAAATCATGCTGAGGCAATAAAAATGCAGAATACTTTACCTGGCTTATACGGTCAAACTTTACTTTTAAATCCCTCGACACTTGCCAAAAAAGAAAGTCTATACACTGCCGTAGAGAGGTGTTTGTAGTTGCTGGAACTTCAGTGACGTCACCATTTTTGCAACAAGCCGCTGCTGTTCGAGGAAGTAGAATAACTTCAGATGCAAGGGCAAATCTCGGTCACTCCAGCTCTTTTTATTGTGTTTTATTACACACGCATGCGATAACAGAACGATGCTCTTTCCTCGCCAAATTGTCTCGATATGCACTATAGATAATTTTCAGAGAAAAAGTATTAGAAAACAGACAATTTTTTTTTTTGTGCGTGTCCACGTTTAATCTGCATGGTGCTACCATAGCACTGTCCGCTCTCTCTGCTTGAAAAAGGCAATAGAATATAATATATGTATCCCCTTGCCAATCCTAGGTGCAGCAGTCAAATTTTGCAGCCCAGTGTTAGCTGATCGGTCAGACAATACATGGAACGGTGATTATCTGTAATAATGGTCATGCTGGACCCGCGGCTCTTTGTGCTACGAGAGCTAGTCTAAATGTCATTTTCTGAGTCCTAAAACTTTTTAAAAGCGTTCTTCACTTCAAAACAATTCTAACTAAAGATTTTGGACAATCGGTGCGCAAGTGGCTGAGCTCTGACAAACACAAAATTCCACATTTGTTTGTTTCTGATTATGCATTTGTTTGTTTCTGATTATGCATTTGTTTGTTTCTGATTATGAATATCTACTTTGTCCATATAATTTGAACTGTATGTCAGGCATGCAAATAGGAAATAATTAAAAGAATAAATGTAGTGTATTTTAACTTCTTAATGCACAGCCTTATGTTTTCATACTTTTGTTACTCAGGACACAACAGGCAGTATTCCTACTATGAGGCCTTGGACGGAACATGGGCTTCTGAGTGAAATTCTTGGTTTGTGGGTTCGACTCTTAGACTGAGCGGTTTATGATATAGTGTCCCTGAGAAAGGCACTTCATTCCTATGTTCCCATCTGATTCAGAAGTGAATGAATAAAGCTGGAAGGACCAGGGCACCGCACTGAGGGGACTAGCATTGATTTTGTTATGGAGTTTATTTTTAAACCTTGTGTATTCATTTACATAGTGTAAATTGTTCTGTATCTGTTTTACTATAAATGAGGTGTATAAAACGGTGTGTGGCATTGTAAAACAATTTCGCTAGAGGGTATCAGATATTTTTTCCATTTTTTTTCTTAATACTGCTACATTATTACTTCGTTAATGGATACCTGATGGAGATGATCATAATAGTGTTCATCATCGTTTTTGGAAGGATCCTCATCATCGCTTTCATCTTGGTTCGTCTTTGAATTGTCTATGCCTGACAAGTTGTCATTGCCTTCAACATCTGATGGAAGTTCTCTTTTTTCTGCATTGGGTGGTGGAATCTCAGCTATTTTGTTGTCTTCATCTTTCCCTGGATAAGTGAAAAGAAACTTGAATAATATGGACCACAAACTGCTCCACTGCATTGTCAGAAATCTCATTATTCAGTAGAGCAATTTGAAAATTGGCATGTTTTCAGAGGCTGGTTTCTGGTGATGCAACTCAAGATTTTGTTATAAACTTTAGATCATCTTTTATGTCTTTCATTTTCCTTCATCAGATGAGCAATTTCGCATAATACGCAACCATGGTCCGATATAGCGGTTCGTGAACAGGAGAAAATTGCTACCTGTCACCGTCCAGTCCATCTATAGAGTGCTCCATTAACATGCAGCAGTTAGTGGGCGGCTGGGTCGCGAGGAAAAGGCGATCAGCGCACCATTGGGTAACGCCTCTCGGTTCACATTATGTTGAAATTTTTTTTAAGTAGTAGGAAGGAAGGGGTATGCGAGAGGGAGAGAAGGTTTCCATGCAGTACAATCTATAAATTAATAAACTTCGTCAACATTCTTTCAAACCACTTGACTCCAAAATACCGAAAACGAATGTTAGACAGTAAATGGATTATAATGTACTGCAGATTGTAATAATTTTTTCATAGCCTATAGTTGCCGCAGATGGTAGTTTGGTACACAACAAATAGATGCGTGTGTGCATTTAATTTCAAAATATATGAGGTAATAACAATTCACGGTTTCCTAATGTGTCACATAGAGATCACTATAACAAACAGAAAAAGCATGATATGGTGCAGGGGTTTCAATTGTAAATTTAATTAAATTCTTATAGTGTATCCCTGTAATTAGTACAATGGCGCCACTCTTTCGAACTGTGTTGTAAAAGAGAGGGAAGAATGATTTTACTTGTTCACAAACAGCTTAGGGATAGGAAATTACAGAAATTGAATGAAAGTTCAGGAGAGATATAAAACAAAAGACTCCAACTTCTTAAAGTTGGCCTCACTTTCTAAATTTTTGCTTGACGTACCAACATGGGGGCAACGTTCACAATAGCAGACAAAAAGCAAACACAACAATGCCAGGAATAACAACAAGTTGAATAGCAGTTACAATAAGCAGTGTAGAATAGCAACGGAGGTAGTAACAAAAGCAAGAGGAAAAGCAGGAACAAAAAAGCAAGAACAACATTGAGTGGAAGTGAATAGGAACAGATGCGGCAACAAGAGGAATTGCAGCAATAACATGTGGAAGAGAATAATAACATCAGCAACAACAATCACATGTCACAGAGGAACAAAAAGGGATCACTATATTTGTAAATTATAGCACCGAAAGCACATTTTTCAAAATAGGACATGCTTGTTTCATAGCTTAATTCTATAATCAAGAATATAGGCGGGGAGGTAGTCAGTAGAACGTTTCATGGACTGAAGCAATTCACATAATGCACACATATGGTACATCTCTATTAATAGTAAATCTATAAAGATGCAGTGTAATAATTTTAGTTATGATCATAGGTGATAAAGAAGGACTAGAAAGAATGATTAAGAATGGTATGTTGTACATGTAAAGGAAAACAAAAGTATAATGTGTGGCCAAGAAGGAGACTGACACACTGTAATGAGACATGAAAACGTTGGGATCTAGACATGAGCAGAAGACGACAATAACAGAGTGAATTTGTAAAACAGTAAGGACTCAACAACACAACACGTGCGAAGACTGGGAAAGAAGTACGAACATATCTTTACCTTATGATGAATTAATGATGAAAGCCATTAGAGATCAATCTCTCTCTCTAAATCTGTCTTTGTCTCTCTATCCCCCCTTTTTTTTTCTCTCTCTCTCTCCCTCTCTCTCTGTCTTTCAAGCAAGACTGTCTCACACACAGATCAGACACGATTTTCTATATCTTCACATGTATTCAAAGTAGAAAACAACATGATGAATTTTATGCAACACATAAAATAGGACCAATGTGAGAAAGTAATTGACAGCTTTAGGAACAACCACAGATGTAGAAGATAATGTTAAACCCTTTGAAGTTGAGTGGAAAGGCTGGGATAATTACAATGGCAAGATTATCAGAAAAGACACACTTTACTCAAGGGTAACACACTATCCCAAGAATGTTATATCCTCATAAATACTGCTTCCTCAGAATACAAGTGAAAAATGGTTCAACCACAGGAGATGGACTGTCTAGCTATTATGATTTATTACAATCCAGAACATGCATGTATTCTTGTTAAGTATATTCTTACTTCTCAAACGATAAGTTACGATAAAAAACTAGGTGATCTGGATGCTAAAGAGAGGGGACAGTCCTTGACTCAGTGACGTTGAATCACATCAGCGAGTTTTCCAAGGCGCTTTCGTCTTCCACTGAGTGTCATCGTATTATACTGTTCCTGAACATGAGAATCCTTAAAGAAAACTGAATTGGTGTCAAACTTGTTGACCTTATTCAATTTAAAGTCAAGCCAGTTAACAGTGACACCTTCATCAGAAGATCGCACGCAAAAAAAAAATGCCATTGCTTGTGCAAGACTCTTCCAGTCGGTCACATCTTTGGTCTTTATTAATGTGATCTCATATGGCATTCTTTTGCACGCTGAATTTTTGATGTGTGCCACTTTGCAAGGCAATTACACTGTGCATTTCATCGCTTTCGATTAGGTCATGCTCCTTATCAAATAAATGCAGACTGACCGAATTTACACTTGATGTAGTCTCAAGAAATGCTTTGAACATGGTCGGCAGAATAGATTTTTTTTTTTTGCTCTGACTGAAACATCCGTCTGAAAAAGAGTTCAGCTTCAGTGACACCTATTTTGTCAACTTCCATTAGGAATTTGTAAAGGCATGAGGCAATTTCATTTGTCCCACGTTTTGCTATGCCTTCATGCCAACTATATGAATGCCCATGGCTTTCAATCATGTTATATTCAGGTCTTTCGTATTGATGGTGTTTATGGAAGCATCCATGTCCCATTTAACAATAACGTCAGGGCTTCATCTTTATTGTTGGTTGATTTAAACTTTATTTAATCAGCTCAGCTGATATCAATTTGATGACTGAGAATGAGGAACAATAAACTGATGTGTCCTCTTAAATAGTTTTCAGTAGATGGGGCTGGGGATGCGAACTGCTCTGTCAATGATTCGTTATTGGCCATAGCATCAAAGAAATTCACCACCTGTCTATCGCTAAAGGATGTAAAATTTTATTAAACTGTTATCTCTTCAGTTTACAATGCCAGCACAATAAGGTGACAATTTTTCTCTCCTACCGCCATCAGACCGACCTTGGAAAATATTCACATCTACCCTTTAAGTCATGTGGCACCTACACTTGAAATCATACGCCGACCAAAGAAGCCAGAAACAAAGAGGGGTTCACAAACGTAGGCCAGCTGTGGCATTTTGCACCTAAACGTGAAAGTCGAGAACCTGGCAGCAAGTTTTATGAGTGACAGGTGGCGATTGATCGCTTTGTGGATTCCACAGTGGGTCTGGCCTCCAATGTCCAGCCTATCCACTAACTGGCAAATCACAATGGGTCAGTTTGTGGTGGTTTGTTCTGAGCGACTCTGGAGATGCATTCCATCCACAAAGTGATCTCCATTGCATAACTCTAAAACTGTGGTGATTTTGCCTGTCACGTTTTGACACATAAAACTATAGTGTGAAAGGGACACACAGATGCCAATAACTCAAAATGTGAAAATTTGATGATGCATCACTTTGTGGTGGTAACAACGAATTGCTCGACACCAGATTTCAAACATGTCTCTTAGATCCCTTAATGCATGGCCTATTAAGACTTTAATGTCATAATTAAGTGTCGCGGTAGAAATTCCAGTAAATCCCACAGAGGCTCATGAATAATGATATCTAAGAGACGTGGATAAAATCTGGTGTCAAACAACTGGTGTTATTGCAAATGGCAATTGTCCAAATATCATCATCCTTGAAGGAGAAAATGAAATATTCAGTACTCTTGTGTGCAATTTTGCATAGAAAGCCAATTCAGTCATAGTAGTAAGTTGCATCCCATGTCATGTCCATTAAATTATAACCTCTGAATAAGAATAGAGATACATGAGGCGGTGGTAGATACTGTCCAGATGCTCACAGAAGACTGATTTATGGGGAAGGCCTATTCTAATTTCAGTAAAGCGGATTTTTAGAATAGTCTCTTTCTTAGCTATCACTCACTAATGAAGCCCAAACCAGTTGTGATATAACAACCACATGTATTATGCACAGGAATGTTAAATGATAAGACACCCATGACTTTTACGTTTAGAAAACGCAGCAGAATATATGAGACATTGGGCAGTAATGATAAGATCTCTTGCTATCATTAGAATTACATTGGTGCATCCGTGCTGAATCCATCTACAGTGGCGTTCAACATGAAAAGTTGATGTAAGTGTTACGATGGGAGGAGATCCCATTGCAAAAGCAAGAGTTTGTTAGTAGTCCTATCTCCCTTTCCATTCCTTAAAAACACGTATTTTCTGGTTTGTTTTTTCCCCTATTGGGTGGGATGAGAGATAAGGGTAAGCGCTTTTACTTTACAATTCATAATGTCAAGATCATGCATAACATATTAAAATTTCAATGCATTAGCTTTTGGTCTTTCTCAAAAGATTTTTAGTTCATACCCACCTTCTTCTAACTGAGGAGAATGGTCACTGCACGGGAGCCAGGGTGCCCCTGAACTTGGGACCTGCTCCCAGTAGTGCAGGAACATGCTCCACAGACGATAAAAGCAACAGGTGGTCTTGCCTGTGCCACTGCGGCCCAGAAGCAGCAAGGGAGACTTGGAGTCCATGTTGATGAGAGCATGTTCTACATCAGTCACTCGGAATGGGAAGTCAATCTACATGATAATGATAATAAAGCAGTAAATAGCAGTGAAATACAGAAATACCTAGAGCAAACATTGTGTATGGTGGACAAAGCATGACAATACTCCAACTACAGCTATCATAATATTCCTTAATGTGAACTATATTTAGATATTCTCTTCTGCACCCTTTCTTTGAATCTGTTTTATACAACAGTGTGCAGACTGCTTTTGCAAAAAACACAGCTCATCTATCCCTTTCTTTGCATCATAAAATCAAATGTGATGTAAATACAAACTCTGCTACTACTAGTGGCTCTCCTTAGTGATGACAGCAGTAAAACTCTCTACAGTGTATTTTTATTCATGTGAGTAGCATGTGTTTCTTCACTTTTTGATTAGTAGTGGAAAATTTTTTGTTTTGATTGTACGAAGAATCCCATAGCAAATAAGTGGCAAGACAAGATTTTAATATCACTAAAAGACAACACAAATCTAAAGAGCAAATTTTCGGACAAAACTTCTTCCTCTGTGAAATTGAAATTTTATTTGAATTAACTACAAATAATAAACGGGGCACAGTTAAACATGTGAAATGACGGTTATGGCGAAGTCTGAATGACCAATACAATCGCCAAGCACTCTCTCAGTTTGGGTAGTAAGAGTTTCTCAATAGAGAGAACTTGGAAATTTATCTTTTTTATAAATATTTATTCAAATGCTGTTTAACGCAGCAGAATTAACTTTTGTCAAGGTGAGTGAATAATAACTGAAATGTCTTCAAGGATTAGCATAGTACTGGTTCGCAGTCTTTGCAACCCAATTACAGAACGACGCAAATTAGATCAGCAAACTTACGGTCTGGGTATGGGATGCACTAGTCTATTCACAATTCTGCATACTGACCTTAGCATCACTGGGGTTCAATATGGCTGACACAAGAGCTGAAGAAAATGAATAAAACTTGAGAATTTTAAACTCAGTCTTGCGGATGCTGGCAAGCGGATACAATCTTTTCTGAAAGTCTTGATGATCACAAGGCTTCAACTCTGCCTCTTCATACAGATTTGGGAGACGTATCAAAGATGAAGTATCAGTATTCATGTTGCTGCTAGTGCATTTCAGGGTTTTCTGTGAAGTGATAGAATATTTCTGGGTACGATATTGAAACTGACATATATATTTACATGCATCATCCTAGATATTGTTTGAAAAGTTTGATGTATGCAGGATTTTTATACCTTCCTCCTGAAGTAAGTATTTTGTTTAGATGTGGCTTAGCTGATGTCATAAGCCCACCAAATCTCCTCATTCGCTCCACATTCAGACATCCTTGTTTTTGACCCATAATGGAAGGAAACCTTAATTTCAGCTTTCAACAATAACAGTTTACTCTCTACAGAGGTTCACAGCTGTGTCTTTAAAAAGGATTGCAGTATTTCAAGCAAGCTGTCAGTGAGTAATGATCTTGATGGAGAGTCATTGGTGTAATTCTGTTTCGTAGATTTGTCAGTCTATTTCATGAGCTGAGCATGTCATATCAGCGGGAACTATTTCAACATTATCAATTTAAACATAAGAAACGAAATAAATCCACGATACTTAGAAGTCTTTGTCAAGGTTCCTGCTCTTGAAGACGTACTTTTTAATCATTCTTCCTCTTCTATTTGATTCAATGTCTCTGTGCATTCTGACGGGGAAACCAGCCAAGATGCATCCACAGATGACACTTTATCTATTCACTTTGTGAAAACTGGGTGATCGTAAACGTCATCCATGGATTAGAAATTTGAATTTTTACCATGCATAATACTTCTGCTTCACTCACTCACCCTCTCTGTCTCTCCCCTCCTCCCCCCCCCTCCTCTNCCCCCTCCTCTCTCTCTCTCTCTCACACACACACGCACGCACGCAACACTCACACACTCTTGCACACGCACTTGCACACGCACATACACTTTTTGACGAATCATAATAATACCTGAACACTGCAGGCTTTTCCTTGTTTGTGGCAGTCAATAATTTTCCTGATGGCACGACGCTGGTCTGCATATGTCAGTGTGATAGACCAGATTCGGATGATCTCAGAATAAATTTGGCCTTGTTTGACAGTAGAGTCTTCTGAAGCCCTTTTTGACTTATCTGAATCTAAACTGTTTTCACTCAGTCGAGGGGAAAATGCGATGGCCAGCTCCCATAAAATACTTGCCCCTTGTGGCAGAGCAGCATTAAACAACTTTATATCCGGGCTATCCTTGACTGGATGCTGAAAAAACAAACAAGCAAAAAACACCAGTCCTACCAATTAGATTGCCTCAGCACAACTGTATTTTATAACAGTGCATGAAATTTTAAAATGAAATTGTTTCACTGTTGTGTTTCTGCTTCAGTCTAGTAGCTTAATAACCTCGAGGTCTTGAACTATTCCATGCCATTCTTTTAAAAGAAAAAACATATCACCACTGAAGAATGAAATATGTAGACAAGAACCTGCATGGTAGGCTCATTACCACTGTTTTTCTAGTTCTTAATTATCACTGTTGTTGTTAGTGTTACATTTGAATTTGCCTCATCAGTTTCCTATTTTGACATTAGTGACATCATTGGCTACAGATCTTCTGTTCATTTCATGTCACAGCATGGTAGAATTAAAGCAAAACCAAGTGGAGTGGGAAGGCCCAAAGTAAATTTTTTTAATGCAAGTATATTAAAATATTAAAGTATAATAATATAAAACTGAGCTTTCGGGCAATGCCCTTCATCAGAGGATAAAAATATGTGAAATAAAACAGGACCAGCGCTACTAAAACACAGAAGGATCAGCCGGTTTTGCTTTATTTTCCACAGGCCCACAGTCCGTTTTTGTTCTGATGGTAGAATTAGTAAATCTACTGATAGTAGGTGGAAAGGCATATTATAATCATTTATTCTAGTATTATTAAGGCGGAGGAATGTGAGCCCGATCTGATAATGTGTCACCATGATTTTACCAAATCACTGTTAAAGATCATTTTTGAGAAGAAGGGTCGGAATTAAAAAAAAAAACAACAAACACTGAAAAATTTCTTGTCCCTGCCGGAAATTCAACATAGGGCCTCTCTGTGTGCAAGTCTGAAAGTGCTACCACGACACCACAGCCACGCTAACTTCACAGCAATTTAAACCTTAAATACCTACTGCCCGAATCGGTCCCTAACTTTCACATGTGAGCCTAATGTTCATTCGTGAGCCCAAAATACTTCAGAATGTTCACAGTATGTTAGGATCTTAGGAAGGGGCAAGACAATGGTTTATATGCAGCTTCTAAATCTGCCTCCCATTGGTTTCATGGAGTCTTAAGCCATTGCCGAATGTTTTAAGAGCTCTTGGTATTTCTGTTAGCTCTTGTCTGCACTGCCGTTTTCTCTCCCTTAAGTGGGAGGTTTAACCCTAGTAGTGGCAGGAGTTTTTTCCTAAGTGGCAAGGTATATTTTGCTCAAAATGATGGGTGGTAGTACAAAATTCATTAAAAATTCAATTTTAGTTATAAAGGTATAAAACTATATATCATTGGAAAGGTAATTGGACAGACAACTTGAAAAAACAATTTATGAAAGCATAGGTTATATTTTTTTGGGTCATGTCTTTGAAAAAATAAAAATGGCCGCTGGTGACGCAAAAAATTATTCTCAGGAGGTGCACAAAAATCCAAGTATTTTTAGAGTAGTCTATTTGCAGTGTGAACACAACTATCTTGTGCACAAATCTATTATCTTTCCAAAAATGTATAGTTTAGCTTATATATTTTGACATATATTTTTTCTGTGGTCATTTTTTTGACCAACAGTATGGTTTATGATGTAACAAAAAAAAATACGAAATCAACTGAAATGTCACAAAAATGTTGCTCCAGCGAAGAAAACAAGCTTAGACGAGCTCTCCAATGTAAGAACATCACTTCTAGTCCAAATAAAGGTCAAAGGACTTGGGGAAATAACTCAAAAAATGGGACGGCGATATAGCCGATCTAATCGGCGTTGCCACTTGCTCACATGGTTTATCGCCGATT
>JAWQUT010000602.1:279487-291488 GCA_033807755.1 Ellobium chinense | reverse complement strand
TAATAGGCTCTCCTAAACACAAACTTTTCCTGCAATGGCACATATTTGATGAAAGACACCCCTCTCCTTACCCTTCCCTCCCTCCCCCCTCGCCCAGCTCATAACTTCATATGCTCAGTGGGAACAAGAACAAGTAACATGAAAGCTCACCTTGGTAGCCATGTGCAGGAGGGAATTGCCATCTTTATCATACGAGGACATCTTCAGGGAAGAATAGATTTTCTTGTCAGAGTCATGCATATCTTTCAGAGTCATCAAGATCGAGAAGTCACCTAATTGTATCCCGAAGAGAAAATATTATATTTATAGAAGAGAACACACAGACATATACAGATACATTTAAACAAACAAACGCACGCACACACACACACACACACAGACCGACAGACACACACACGTGAAGGGAGGCCAAAGGGCTAAAACACTTATTAGATTGGCATAAGTATCTTCCTCTGAGAATCATTTGTTGCCTTTCTTTCCGGATGAGTTTCCTTCTCTGACAACTGCTAAAAGAATGACAAAAAAGTGAAGATGGAATAATGAAGCTCTGTCCTCCGAAGTGATTATATTTCTTTTCAGCCTTCTCACTGAGAATCTGAGAACAATGTTGTATGTGGGTTAGGAACACCATTTTTTTTTGTTTTTGTGGTGAGGGACACTTTATTCATTCCTTACCTGGTTGTAGAGTCAAGGCCACCTGCAGAGCTGCATGCAGAGGAGTATCACCAGGATTCAGTGAGATCCCTTGAGGGTCCGCCTTCAGTTCAAGAAGCTTATTGACTACCTACAGTATAGCAAAGAGTGTACGAGTACTTTTATTTCAGACAATATTGTTAATAATGTTTCCGGACAAAGTGTAGACATTGGGCAACTCAAATGTTGATACGGCAAAGCTGCACAAAACATAACTATCTCGATGACTCTTTTTTTTGCACAAGGATAAAATTTCCACGAGTCTAGCGTGTAGGTGTGAAGACATAATTCTAGAGTAATCCGAAGTGACAGTTAGAGATAAGTGCCAATAAGAAATGATTGGCAATCATTCTTCCTTTTGATAGAGAAAGATACTATAATCAATCATGTCCACATAATGCAGGATTACAAGAGGAAATAACAGCATTTACCTTTTCCTTGAGGATACTGCCTCCTACATAAGATGTTTTATTAGTAATTTGCCCTTTTGAGAGAAACCCTTTTTTGCTGAAAGTAATTTTTGAGAGTGAAGCTCAGCTTCCCAAATCTAAAAAAATTAAATTCCCTCAAAAAAAAAGAAAAAAAAGCAAGCTTATTCAGTATTGAGCGTTCAATGTGAAACAAAACAAATGAGTTAAGTGAAATTCGCACTGTACAAGAAACCACACATAGTTCAATATGACAGTAATTGAGACCAATGCGCTGCATTTGGCTAGGTAAGTTACTAAAATTCAGGGCACACTTTTTTCATTGTTTTCATGCAATCTGCAGGGTATAGACTAGCTACATTTTGCCATCTTCAGACCTAGATCTACATGTGACAATAGTTTGCCCAACAAAATGATCTTATGTCAATCTATGCTTTGTCTCACTGATACAGTGTTAAATTGACAATATTAATAATAATAATAATAAAGTTCACTTACATAGCACATTTTTTCTAAAACTTAATGTGCTTTACAGAATCACATACAAGACAACCAAATAATTTCCCATTATTTCTCGCTGTTCTCCAGTAATAGTGGTTTTCACCACTTGCATTTCCTTGATACTTTTGCCTTTCGCTGTTCCCTTTGCAAAGTGCTCTATTGTGCTCAACAATACCGCGATGACAATTCATCACTTTATTATGGGAACAACGATTTAGATTCCATTAAGTGAGGGTGTCAGTTTGAATTTTCAGGCTCACGTTCAGATTGCTGAATTTCAACATCATAATACGTCATCTAATGTGGCTAATTCAGTAACATATTTGGTATAGGACATTTAAGTTTGTCACACCTGAATTAGACTAAGTCACAAAAAAAATGCAGTGTAATAATACTATAGCGACTTATCTTATCCAGCCCGAAACAAATTACTTTGCATGTCATTTTCTTCAGTTTAATCAAATTCAGAATGCAATAAGCATAATTATAATTGACAGTCCACACTATACATTATTTTTTTTGACTAGTTGCAATGCTTTACTTGAGGTTTAATTTCATAAACATGGTTGTGATGGATAGGAATGGTGATAATACATTTTTCTTTGATCTTTTTCTGATTTCCACGAGGGAGTTCCAAAAGAAATGGAAAAATGTTTTCATGCCATTAATAAACTCACCTGCCACTCTGCACTTTTCACAGCTTCTTTAAGAGCAGAAGCAGAGGTCTTTTGGTCCAGCTTGACCCCATGATTGACCAGGAGATTGATGAGCTTTATTCTGTCTGTCTCCATGTTGGTGAGTGATTCATCCCTGATAAGCTTCAGCAGTGACATCTTCTTGGCAAAATTGGACAATGCCCACTGACCTTTTGCTTGTCTGAACTTTGTGACTAACATCTCTATCTGTTTCCATTTACTAGCCTCTTCCAGCTTGTCCAACACTTCTTGGCACCCTTTTGGATTAATTTTCACCAGCGAGTCTGGGATTTCTGATAAAATCAACATTAAGTACTGAGTTATTACTGTCGACTCCATGTCAGGGCTAATTCTCCTGATCAGAATCTGATTCAGAAAATTAGACACAGAGGTTTCCCTACATTACTGATCCTTCTCTGAGTATCACATAAGCAATCTGTAACCCCAGATTTCATAACATACAAGAATTAACACTACACTTCCTTCCTCCCTCCTCCTCCCTCCCACTTTCATGATTATTCTATGCAATATCAAGGATATACAAAGAGTTACGGGATGAACAGCGTCATAGAGCTGCCGACACGTGAAGGATGAAAAATTGTATATGGAGCACTAATTGCAGATAAAAATGTGTTGAGGGTGTGGGGGGAATTAATGAGCAGCCTGTGAACACTCCCCCTCCCCTATTTCTTGCATGATGATTCTACATTAAGTACATAATGATCTAAAATTTTATTTCAATTAAACTCATTAAAAGTAGTTTATGATCCTAAACAAAATATTCAGCTTTTCTTACTTAGGTCTTCACACAATTACCATCCACAATGGAGACAACTTTCGACATCCTATATCACATTTGGTCAGTTCTGCATAATCAAAACTCCTTACTTCTTAGGGTCATGAAAAAAATGTGGATTGGATGGAGTTGCAGTTCCATTCCGTAAAGAAGAAAAAAAAAAGGCAAATTTCCTTTCCGCAAACTGTTGCCATTAAGCACGGTGTAACTGAGCATGGACCACAACGCCAGTGACTTTCTTATCTTCAAAGCAGTATAACCCTCACAGCAAGAAAACTATTATCATTCCATATCCTTTCTACGGGGTCACTAGACAGTTATGTTTTGTGGAAGACAAAAGTAGTTGACTATTTTTCAGGATACTTTTTTCATATATCATATTTCTGATTTTGCCTTGTTTACATTAAATCATAATAAACTTACTCTGGAATTGTTTAATAAAAAAAACAAAAACCCATTCCTCACCCCCCCCCNCCCCCCCCCCCTCGGATCCACTAATGCTGATTGCAAAATTTTTTTCAGACTTCAGCATGCTTTTGTTTTTAGTTTTCATAATTATTCTTTTTATTGCAACTGTTCCCATATTTCCATGTGTTTTTGACTATTTCAAATCACATTTCTACCAAGAAAATGCATATTTCATATTATGTAATGTCAGGTTTTTCAATTGGACTCTCGCCTGTCCGGCTGATTTCCCAAAATGATACAGCAAGCCATCCGAACTAAGAGTCGGATCCCAAAACCTTAATAAAGTGTATTACAGTCTTGAAATCCTAACAATTAGGAACTTGCCCATTAACGTTGGGATCTCTTACTTCAGAGGAATTACAATAATTCTGCATGGTGAAACCTGCTAATGATACATTCAACACCGATGCACTAATGCAATTCTTATAATGGTAAGAGATCCCATCATTAATACGCAAGCTCTTTGACGACTTAAGTCTCACAACCGTCACATGTGATAATTAATGATAATGATATAGAAGAGCAGATAAGAAAGAACAACATGTCCATTATACTAAATATACAAATAAACAAGCAAACACTTTCATGAATCAATGAACAGCGGACTCAGTTAATAACTATGTGTTTTGTGTATGCTATAAATGCGAAATGTATCTTAATGCACGAACAGCTCAGGGTTTCTTTTCTCAAATCTGAACTGCATCGTACCTGATAAAATATAATGTTATATAGACCTATTTGTCATGCCATTTTATGCATTACTGATTTACTGATGAAGAGCAAGTAAGATCGAAATTCCTAATTAAATTCATTCATTCTATACATCTTTCTTCCGATTTTTTGGTCACGGCTTAAAGTGTGCTCTTTTTAATAAAGAAAGATAAATGTGAAATGTAGGTAGGCTGCAAGAAAGGACAACCACACATGTCCACTAACAACACTACAGAGATCAAACAGTTTCATACAGACCTGAAATTGTGTCTTCAGAGAGTATGGCCACGATTCTCTTAATGCTTTCTTTCTCAATTTGCTTGTGACGTGCACCACTGTGATGTTGGTTGATGACTGCCACCAACTTTGAGTAGGCTAGGCATATGAAAGAGTTCAAGTAACTGTTACAATCAGAGAAACAACCTTATGAGGAAACGGTAAAACTTAATAAACTTTAACTTAATATTCATCAACATTCATGTCTCTGAATGCACTTTCCTACTGCAGAACTTATTCTGTCATTCTATAACAGTCTAACATCCCGAACTAGGTATTTAAAAACTATTATTATTGTTATGCACGGTGACAAAGCAAAAAAAAACCCAGCAATATTTGGGATGAGTATCAAACATCAAAAATCCCTTTTCATTCACCTTAAACTAAACAATCTTGGCATGGCAAGCTGTTTATATCCTCAAATCGCGAAAGACAGTATTACTTGTCACAAACAACTACAAACATGATGTCATCCTGATGTCAAAACATATATATGGAAACAGACTGTGCACTTGTCCTCAACACTGTTCTTTTGGACATTCAACTTTGCCTGATGACATTTTTTTCTCACCCTGGACCACTATCTCAAAATATTTATTATTCTGTTTTATTAAGCTGTTTTGCTCATTTCATCATCTATTTATTGCCATTTTTTTCAAATTAAAGTATTTAGCATGTTCTGTGGGCATAGGGGAACACCACCAAAACTTTTCTCCCACAGGCAAACAGTCTAGAGAGGCCAGCTCATAGCCACAGCTGAGACAATTTAACTTCTTTTTATCAAATGCACTTTCAATAAAGCTAAGACTGCCTCACTGAATAGCCCACCCCGTTTTCAACAAATATTACATTTCCAGGAGAGAAAAGTTACTAATTTTCAGCTGTGAGGCTTATAGTTAATTCAAGCAAGCCTTAGTGAAACAACGATCTCAAAGCAGAGATGTCTGAAAGCTCAGTGGCATCACCTTCTTCATAGTTCTTCTCTTTCTGCAACTGCTCTGCTTCTTTCAAGCTTTTCTCGCATTCGTCACAGAGTAATGAATATGGTACTTTGCGTGCATCAGCTGAATGTGCTGCGCATTCACGTCTTTTGTCCCTTCGCTTCTTTCTTCTTTCAGTTGGACCAGTGGTTCTCTGGGCTTAGACGTAAGTAGAGAATTAAGATACAAGTAAAACGTCAGAAAACATAGTAATACATAGTCAGCATCTTGCAGACAATCAATATGAACCACAGGTGAATTTAAGTGTCAATCCAATTTCAGCTTCCTGTATCTCAGGTCAGGCAATTTGAAACTTTTCATATATGGGAAGTCTATGCATTTTAACTGTTATGGTACATTTTTTAAAAACTCTCTCAAGGTTTGGTTTTCTCTTTGTGAATATTTCTCATTAGCTAATTTGTCTTTTGAATTTTGCTGTGCATATAATTGCTAATTATCATTATCTCCTACAACAAAGCCATCGTAATACCAGCAGAGTTCTTCGCCTAAAAAGCCGACTTTATCACCAGTAAATGTGCTTCAGCAAAAGCGTAATTATTGAGCCTCTGTCTTATTAAAGAAGAAAGATAGGGCAGTAGAAAGGGAGATAGTAAGGACAGAAATGTGCAGACTGATTCAGTTAGTATCTATCTTGAGGATAATAGGGTGGAGTACCTTGAGGTGGTTGGCTGGAGCTTCTCTGTCGTGTAACCCTGGCGGACATGGCCGGATTGGCAAAAGGCCATCCCATCATATGAAGCAAAGCGAAAGGATCTTGAATCTGAACGTCAGTGGGACGCCTAGTCTCTTGAGGCCTAAGGCTCAGGGACGATTGTCTCATGGTTGCCATGTCATCGTCTCTCTTACTGAAGACCTCACTGATTTCTCTATTTTGATTATCCCAAGAATTACCTATGCTCTCTGTAGGTATGGTAAGTGGGAGCTCTGTCTGCTTGCGGGCAGATGGTTTCAAGATTCTCCTATCCTTCAAGTCTGTTGAGGCACCTGCCTCCACAGTGTCTGACAATGACGGACCTGCCTGCTTTGCAAGGGTGGCATGTTGTGTTTCTTCTAATCGTTGGAGGGGACTCATTGTTGCCTCTGCTGGCCCTTTTGCAGTGGCTGATGTTAAACTGTGCAGGCACTCTGACTTTTCTTGCGAAAGACTGTTCTCTGTTTCGGTGCTCACTGTAGCATCGTGCTCTGTTTCGGTGCTCACTGTAGCATCATTAGGCACTAATTCGACAGAAGATACAATATTTGGATCACTTGTTGCTTCTAATCTTTGACGTTCAGATTCTTAGTGGACAAGGCAATAACATAAAATGTGCAAACAGAGCTACATATCATTAAGTTCATAATAAAAAAAAAATCTAAGAAAAGCCACTCTGAAAAAGTCATGTTCACCTAGGAAAAAAGGCAGTTGACATTTTCCTGGGATGCGGTTGAAGAAGGAGCGAGAATGGGTACCTTAGAGCAAAGGTAAATATGATGGCATCTTTCCTTCTCAATGTTAAAAAAAAAAAGAATGCTCAGTATAGAATTTAGAAATGACGAATCCAAAACATTTAATTATTCTTGGCTTTAAATAGTTCTTACTCAGCCTGGTCTCTTTTCGCAGTAGTTGGTCATGACACTCATGATTTTGTCAGGTCAGTTTTTCATCCCTCACAATTTATTTTGCCTCAAATTTCGACAGTTGATGGATGACTTGTCAACACTTATCAAACAAATGAGGCCTTAGGTGGAGAGCATGGTTAGGTACACCTTCGAGGAAGTGGGGCTAGAAGGACTTGGGAATTCAATAAATGTATACTTTCATTCGGTTATTTAATTTCTTGCCTAAATTTTGTGGCATTCAGTGAATAACTTGAATATAATTACACTATGCTACAGTCCTCACCTTGAACGTCTAAGGAGGCGGCAGACTTGGCTGAACTTGGTCTCTTATTTTCCCCTCTTCGAGGCATGACTGCAAAGTATAATCTGTGATGCTAGTACTAGTAGTCTACTGTTCGCTTAGCAGGAACTGAAATGAGAAAGAATGGTTAGCGGACTGAAATGGGGAATCAGTCTTGTATTTGGGAAGCCCTACGTTCCCACAGTCCTATGTTCCAAGAACACTGTGTTCCCACAGCCTTAGGTTCCCAAGACATTATGTCTTAGTATAGTTTAGTAGAACTCCTGAAAATTGCACACCTGTAAAAATAGGCGAAAGTGATGGGAAATGATCGATACAAAAATCACAGAAAGTGCAGGATTCTGGGGATGCCTGACAGAATTCAAATACTATGTACATATATACTGTATATGTAAAAGTCTTTCGAACTGCATTAAAATATTGTAAGAATACGGCAAGTGTAAAGAGATACTAAAACTTCACTGCTAATTTTTGAAAGCAATCACTTTCTTCATCAGATATATACAATACCTTTTGTCCTGAGAGACTGTTTCATGAGTGCGCATTTCATCATAATGCAAGACACCTTACAATGGCATATACTAGAGTGAATTCATGGGCCATGACCACACCCCCATATTTAGTACCATGTACCATCAGTTGTGCTTCCCTGGTCGAAATTATAATTTCCTTCCTATTCTGATTTGCTTTAGTTTAACACTATTCAGTTTATGTTTTGGACAAATCATCAGATTGTTTCTATCAAGATAGACTGCATCAGCTACTTAAACAGTGACTGCTCTACAGTATGGGAAATATATTATATATATTTATATATATATATAATTATATACATTTTTCCTAGGATCCAATATATACTTGAATTGCCAGGAAGTAAACAATGGCAGCCACGCTAGTCTATATCAGGGGAGCTGCTGATGATTGAAGTCAAGGTACCATATACAGTACTCGGAACTATTTCCAGTATGTGACACAATATTCTGTTATCTGGATGCCGCTTTCCAAGCACCTGCCACAATGATCCCCATGATCCAGCTTATAGAAAACGTTACAATATTACTCAAGATACTTTATCATATTACTGTAAATATTTGAGGGTATTACTGAAAATATTTTGGGAGTATTACTAAAAAGTACGTTGGCATATTACTGAAAATACGTCAGGGTATTACTGAAAATACTTTGGCATTTTACTATGTGTAAGCACAAGGACGTCACTGAAAACTTTTACTCCTATATTTATTTTTCATTAATCCTGTAGTACAGTCAACAAGAATGAACAGTACTTACCACACATCGTCTTGTGAAATAATTATCTGTACTGCTGATTACCATGTTAAAGAAGAAATGGTAAATTTCGGTTTCTTATTCTGAATAACCAATCTTATTCGTTTCACTTTCAATTTCATACACGGTCTAGCACACCTTAGAAGCTACATAATATCGATTTAGAACAAGATTAAGCTCGCACAAAGAGGTCTCTCAATGCAATGCTGACGTAAGCCAGGTGTGACTGATAGCAGTATAAACATGTTCCCAAAAAGGCTTCATGGGAAAAGAGATAATGATATTCCATACCAGATACGACATTTCTAAATCAGTGATACAAGAAAATGGGATGAGTTAGAAATGGGGTATTTGTATTGACGCAAATGAAATTTGCATCTTCATAAGGATTTATAAATAACAGAAGCCAAAAAAAAAAAAGCCACATATACAAATGTGTTTATATAGCATGGAAATTTTATTTTCCAGTTGTCCTTATGCTGTATTCCAAGGCTAATGAAAGCGACCAAGAAAGCATGAAGAATTGTGGTGCATGGTTTTTCTCAAAAGCCGGTGTCACAGAGTTAGGCTTTTGATATTATTAACTTATATGGAGGTCTCCGCGTGTAATGAGTTTGAAAGTTAGCAGCTATCCAAACAACTTCGCAGTATGCACAATATTGGATCAGCAGACTTTGTTTCGTTTTTATCTTTCCTGGAAATAATTATTATGTCAGCGAACTATTTCAAGCCTTCCTAATCTGGCGATCGATTTTATTATCAGCTTTGCACACTTTACATGATAACTGTTTATCAAAAGGAAAAACAAGACTGAAAAGAAGTTATGCATTTCTCTCTCTCTCTCTCTCTCTTTCTGTATGTGTGTGTTTGTGTGTGTCTGTCCGTCTGTGTGTGTGTGTGTGTGTGTGTGTGTGTGTGTGTGTGTGTGTGTGTGTGTTTGTGGGTGTGCGCGTGCGCGCGCGCGAGCACGCGCTTGTGTTTTTGCTCCTTTAACAGCTAAATATGATACAAATATAAACAGTACGAAATAAAAGTTATTACAGTTACATGGTAGCCAGGCAAATGCTATTGTAGTTTTCTATTTTATAACTAATATTGTCTTTCTCGTTCATATTTTTTACTGCCCATCTGAGGATGTGAAGTGTTATCATTCGAGTAGTCACAGTCATATATTTGTACCAACCGCGCCCACGAATGAACTTTTTGGTCTCCTGATTTGAAATATTTTTATTGCTTATCTAAAACTGCCTAATGCAAAAACACATGATCATATTTATCTTCTGAAACTGGTATGTGGGCTTTAACAGTTAGAAGGGTGATAATATGTGGGATAGATGCAGATCTCAGACATACCATACCGCGTCCACGCGCTCCCACAGAGACAATCATCATGATTAAACTCGACCACAATGCCCCTATCACTTTAATGCTTTCTAGTCTATTGGATTTTTTTTCCTTGGTGACTAGTAAGCTGTGAAAATGACAGTTAACGAAAGTGGACGCGCTCTGGGCTGGTCGCCGTGTGATACACATGCAGCGCGTGGTCTAGTATAACACAACCAATGATCTTATGCATAATCCGTGGGCAAACCTGCTCACTGCAGTAACTAGGGGAATACCCCACACATCAGCAATGTTTCACCTAGCAACCTCGATGCGCAAATTTACGCACTAGGCACGATTTTGAATTAATCAAGAACTGTGTCTCACCTTAACTTTATCCACTCAGCTGTCCCCGCAGCCATTCCTCTAAACCAAATCTCGGAAAATATAACAGAAAACAAAGTATGGTGTCATTATCTTGCAGGGGAGAAATAAAAAGGTGCTGGAAAGGCGCTTAGCATTGAAAAAAAAAAAAACGACGACAGGTTGAGAGCGTGGTGTCCACTTGTGTCGAGGAAAGTAGTCATATTAGGTATACAGAAATTAAGACGAATGTAAAGGTTTCATCGACTACACTTAACATCATTAATGTGTTTTTATCTTTGATGTGGGTGGGCTTGGCAAATTAAACTTCTGAATCACAACTTCTCGGAAACATGGACAAATTTGCAATTCAAAAGAAATGTGTTTACGCAATTCCCATGATAAAGCAATACAGCATGTTCTTAGGTGAAAAATGTTGTGATTATCTGCGGTCCAATTGAGCTGCTTCATAATTTTATGCGCACTGCCCAACCTGTCCCCCAACTCTCACTTTCTGCCCTACAAAAGAGTCCCTTGCTATGCCAGTGAGAAGAGTCAAGAGAAGGAAGAAAGTGAGAAGGGAGAAAATGAAAAGGGAGAGGGAGCAAAGGTGAAATTAGAAGGGAACAAAGATGAAGTTGGAAGGGAGCAAAGTGAAGTGAGAAAAGGGCAAGGGTGAAGAGGCAAAGGTAAAGTTAGAAGGGGGCAAAATTTAAATGAGATGGGAGCAAAGGTGAGGTGAGATCGGGGCAATTGGGAAGTGATTTGGGAAGCAAAAGTGAAGATAGAAGGCAACAAAGGTGAAGTGAGGTGGGAGCAAAGGTGAAGTAAGAAAGGAGCGAAATGAAGTGAGAAAGGAGCAAAGGTGACATGAGACAGGAAAAGAGAGAAAGAAAAATAGAGTAGTAGAAGGAGACAGAAGAAGGACAAGAGTGAGATAAAGAGGGACGAAAATGGATGGCGAGAGAGTGAGCGAGAGAGAGAGACAGAGAGAAAGAGAGAGAGAGAGACAGAGAGAAAGAGAGAGAGACAGAGAGAAAGAGAGAGAGACAGACAGACAGAGACAGACAGACAGACAGAGACAGACAGACAGACAGACAGATAAGGAGAACGAGAAGGACAGAGAGAGGGCAGAAGATATGGTAGGAATGGATCTAGAGACACTGAGGAATGAAATAGGAGGAAGGGAGAGGATCGGATGAACAGCGACGAAAGAAAATGGGAAGATGCCTAATATTTGCGCACTGTGGTAAGCACGAGAAACACCAAGTTTGTGCAAGAATAATGTTTACAGTAAGGAGTTATAAAGGGAAATGAAGAGGAGATGGAAGAGGAATTATGGAAGAAGAGGAGATGGAAGAGGAAATGTGGGAGAGGAGAAAATAAAAGGTTGAGGACAGGACGAGGGGAATAGAAAAAAATAATGATAAAATAAGGAGGAAGACAGGACAAGGTGTCAGAAGGAGTAAAAAGATGGAAGATAAGAAGGCAGAACTAACCGAAGGCAACAGGAGTGGGTGGCAGAGAAGGAGAAGGAGAAAAGATCATGAGTAGCAGAA
>JAWQUT010000602.1:234258-244932 GCA_033807755.1 Ellobium chinense | reverse complement strand
GGGGAGAGAATGGGTGTTGTACTTTAAACTGGAGGTCCCGTCAAGGACTGCTCATTCTTTGTTGTAGTTGTAATATTGTTGTATACCAAGATCTAAATATACACGTAACAAGTGACACTGAAATAGGGCAACTCACGATGAAGTTATAGCTTCAGCTTCATGGTACTGTACATTTACTGTGGAATGGCCCAGAAGCAAAGCAGACTGCTTAGTTTGCAACTAACTTAAATTTCTGCTCATCTTTTTTTTTCTTGTTTCAAGGCTGCAGGTTTCGACCCTTTGACACTACAACACCTCCGTGACAGCATGGAGAAGATTTTGGCTGTTGGATCCTGACTAAGCTGATTTTATTCTCCCTCACGAAAGAAGATGGGCCAGCGGAGAAAAGGGGCTAAAGCTGCGCGTCACCAGAACCATGGGAAGTGTACAAACCACGTGACTAAAGCCGAAAATGTAATGCCGGACAAGTCCAACCCACAAAACGAGGAGGAAGACGGCCCTCTGTTCCCAGGATGGACACCGTGGGTAGTGACGTTTGTGACGTTGGCATTACGTGTGTACTACGTCATAGATCCCAGCAGCTGGTGGGTGCTGCATCCGGACGAGATCTTTCAGTCTATGGAAGGTAAGCGTGAGCACACTCCGTGGGGGTGGGGAGGAGGGGGAGATGATAGTGATATTACCAGTGTGGGGGCTTGCCCCTTTTCAAATCTGCACTGGCAGTGACGGTATATTGTTATAGTGCCCTTCCAGTTCATGGCATTAATGTCTTAACCAAAACGATGAGTTTTAACTTTTTTCTTAACACTCAGTACACAGTTCTTTAAACTCCAGCCAAGACTGATTGATAGCTACACAGATTTAAACTTGTCCTGGTGCCACGACTTTTGACGAGTTTGGACTGTGAATCTATGTACAGTTTCTGTGCCTGGGGGGTCTTTTTACATTTCATTAAACGAAGTGTTATTTAGTACGGACCACTCAGCAAATCCATCCATCCATCCATCCATCCATCCATCCATCCATCCATCCATCCATCCATCCAATATCACCTCTTCCAATTTGGTCAATGCTCTATCATTTCTGCAGAAAACTGCTAGTACAAATTATTTTCCTCCTCTTCCACTTTCCACACACGGAAAGCATATTATTATGACTAGTGGTGGGGATGTTAAAGAAAGTAAAAATGGGAAAGAGGAGGAGATACAGAACCGACAGATAGAAAGGAAAATGTCATCGTTTGATTAATGATACATGGTTTAGTCATTATCAGTACCCTGGACAAATATGCTGGCTCAAAATATCGGTGTCACACACGCAAGATAAAAAAACTGGGGCTTTTCCCGGGTGATAACATTGACACTAAAGCGAGGGACGCCAGACAGAAAAGCTGAAAAGGCATGTCACTATCTTCACCCGGGAGCAAAACTTTCAACGGCATCTGAAAGCATTTACAACCCATATCAAATTGTTTGGAGATGATTTCTAAAGGGTGAAGATATGAACAGGTCGTTCAAGAAGGAAAATATCAAGAATTCGGCTCTAGAATAGAAAGTTGTGAAGAAAAAGAAAGATCAGATTTTATAATAAGAGCTACAATATTTTGGTCAAATATGAGACTACATTACTTTACTTGGGCCAGTATTAAAGTCTAAGATCGACGTCACAGCATAGTAAGGGGCATTCCCATGGTGATCTGTCCCCTCTTCGAGTAGCCAACGAAGTAGTGAAGATACTGACGCTGTCTGTACTATGTTCTCCTGGCTTTTCCACTGAGTCGGGAGTGTCTGCCAGAGGGTCTATGTAGAATAATAAATCAAGTGAAGTATAAAATGAAATCCCGCCCTTTCTTTTTTTTTTTTTAAAGTGTCTAGGCTCCTCCCACTTTCGCTGAAATTGTGTGTATTAGGCGCTGTAAATGTATGTGTAAGCTTCGCTCAATTTCGCTGAAACTGTTTATGTCTTGGCGCTGTAAAGCTATCTGTTTCACTCCAACTGTACATTATTTCGCTGAAACTACATATCTAGCCCCTTTCTCCGCTAACGATCGATTCTCCGCCCCATCCCCAGCTATTCTCCACCCCATCCCCAGCTGCCTGAGAACAAGGCTAGCTTGCTAAGCGATTAATCTCTGCAGTTCGATATTGGGATTATAGTTCACTGATTTCCCACGCTGTTCCCGCTTCTCAGTTCGTTTCCATGTTAATCCGTTGTGTTTGTGTCCTTCACAGCGAAACATTAGAGCCATTCATTGCCCAGGTGTTGTCGGTTTTATTGTAAGCTTTATATCTACAAGAGGCTTTGAATGCTCCACCATTTTGAATAGAAACACATTGAGATGGGCTCATTATGTTTGCTTTCGCAGCTGTAAGCTGTGGAAACCCGTTTTTACAGCTTATTTCTCGTCGTGTGATATCTTTGCCTGATGACGCAGGAGCGCCCACGAAATGTGTTCAATAAACATTTACTTTTGCTTTTTACACACAGTTCAAGTGGTTTCCTGACAGCTCGAGTTAAAGCACTCGAATTACTTCAGGTTTATGAAACAATAATTAATAGCGTTTTTACTCCGCTATATTTACAGATTATTTTATTGATGGCAATATAACAAAAATTCCCATCTTCCTCATTCTTGTCCTCTGTCTGCTCTTTCTCTCTCACTTTATCTCCACCCCAGTGCACACTCACGTCTTCCCTTTTTTCTCTCTCGTTTTCTTATCGCTTTATAATTTGCACATCGACATTTCTCTTGTGATATATGAGAAAATGATACGGTCCTATCCATAGACGTATGGCGGAGGTTGTCCCACTTTCCTATGGACGATTAACGATCTTCAATACCAAGTACATCGCATGCTAATAATGGCTTGAGGGGCTTTTGTATTTCCCAGACCTGCCATCTTATACAGGCATGAAACTGTGATAGCAGATCTAGTCTAAGCTGAACATTTTTTCTTGAGAATGTCTGGATCTGTCTAGCCTTAAGCTTAGGACCGAATAAGACTGTTTGCAGTCGACTCCGCTTAACTGCAACCTTCGTTAAATGACATGTTTTTCATATAACCGAGTACTGTATTTTCTGTATAATAGTGCCTGGATGATCGCAACTTCTTTTAATAGCAACTTTTTCCCTCATGCTTCTGAGGACTTGCGATTAAACGAAGTCAAATGTATTAAAAACAAGTTTTTATGTTCACTGAAAAACAGAATATACTCGCTTCTTTTTTTCTTTTCTAAATTCCACACCAGTTTGTTTCTTAAACCTCCGTTGATGTGGATCGTGGAACTACCAAACATTTGGGTTGCAAAATAAATTTGAAAAATAGAAACAACAAGAGAGCATGTATATCATTATGTTAAGTTTTGGGGTATGGGTATATTATAAAATCGGCTAAATGCGTGTTGTGTGGTCTTAGCAAAATATATTCGGGTCATTTTATCGACTGTCGCATTCAGTTTCATTTCAAATAACTTTAATTTCTGGTTGAACGCATTTCAATACAAGCGCGCATTTACCACCTCACTTAACTGTGTTTAGGATCAGTAGATCCAATGTCAGTACGCATAGATGGACCAGGAAGTACTGAAAAAACTGTTGTCAGGCTCTCAGACTCATAACTCGAGGAATATGATTGGCTGATGCGATCTGAAACATTACATGCTATTGGCTGATTTATCTCTCACTGCGCGACCTTTTAGACATACACCTTCCGAGAAGCAATCGAAATCAAAACAGACGGTATCGATGAGTCTGATGGACAAGTATCTGTTGTTATGCATACACAGTCATACAAACATGGCAAGCCACATCTCCTACAACCATTGTTTCCTCTTTTCACTTGTCCATAGTCAGAAGAATTTAAAGGGCTGATGTGATCTGTTACATTGGTCTTTACTGCCTGGTGCATCTTTGACTCTCAGAAGCAAGATCTGATGACGCAATTACACCACTATTTTGCTTAAACCGGAAGAGCGCTTCATTTGGGACTGACTAATAAGCTAGATTTATTTTTAATCTATTCACAGCCGCGGTTTGAGACATTTTCTTGCGATAACTAAGATAGGTTTCTTACTTCCGCATAATATGAATACCCCGTGTTTACATTTTGCACTTAAACCATGGCAATCCCATTCGGCGAAAGGGCTATTTATTCTTGGAGTAACAAAAGAAGACCTTGAAAACTCTAGAAAACATTATTGTGCTGTAAGAGTTGAATCTGAATATCGAATGCACAATGTCAATCTCTAAGCTCAGAATTTGAATCCTTTCAAGAGATCCAAATGCCGCATTCGGTAAACAATTTTTTTTCCAACCAAATCTTTACAATCGTCAAGTAGAGAACGATCGTGTAGGTCCAAATGTCGAGGCTGCTTTAAACTGGACCCAGTGTAGATTACTTGAAGTTTATCCTCTCACGGCTTCCGGTTTTATTTCTTAGTTTCAAAATTGAAGAGCTATGTATTTGTCAGGTGTGGCAGTCTATTCATGTCAGGTCTGCTTGCCTGTCGGCCTGCCTAACTGCCTGCTGACCGATCTGTCTGTCTGTGTGTCTGTCTGTGTGTCTGTGTGACTGTCTGTCTGTCTGTCTGACTTCGACTGCCCGTATGCCTGCCTGCTTGTCTGTTTGTCAACCGTATTGACTACTTGCTGGCAGGTCGCTTGGTCACTGAGTCTATTTAGGTACCTCACACACCACCTCTTAGTCCACTCTTTCGGCCCAGTGAGTACGACGCAAAAATTAATGCGTCTCCTGTAACTAGCTGGGACCGCAAAAAAAATTAATAGGTGGTAATCTGAACGCACTTTGGACAAGCGGACTCAGCTCTCCCTCCTTATACATGTATACCAGTGAGGCGAGCGAGAAATGACCTCGCTTGCCAGTGACGCACTGACGCAGAATAATTAGAATGGCGACCTTTGGGAGGTCGAGTCAACCTGCCTATTGCACCACTTCAGTTTACAAGTATTCTATGTCCACTCAGCAACATCCTCACACTCTCCTCGGGTGTGCCTGGGTTGGTACTGAGTGTTGAGGGTGGAGGGCAGGATAAAAGAAAAACAGAAAGCGCCCAACGGAGATTTAATAAAATCTAGGAACCTTCGTTCTTTTTTTAAAAGCTCAGCTCTAACTCTAACCCTGCCCCTCTGCTAACTCTATCCCCCAAAACAGCTAGAATTTTGCGAAAAGGACATGGAACACTTGTATTACTTGTAAAGTGAGTTGCCCAGCTGTATGGATGTCGGTGCCGTTATAATATCGGATTAGCCTTGTAATCTCTAAAACAACCACCGGAGCTGAGTCGCATGAAGTCAGTCGAAGAGTAAATGACAACCCAAGCCAGTGACCCACCCAGGACTACCCACACTCGGGTCCTAGTTACCTACTTGGCCGGGGTAACCGGTTAAACCCACTGGCTATTGCAGTTCTTAAGCTCTGCTCTCAATGACAGCCATTTCAATCAGGGAATAGGCTTAACTTGAACCTCGGTTCCCTGCAAAATTTTGAGGCCTATACGCCACCGGCTTTTGTTCTATGAAGCTGTCAGAGAAGATTAACTCAGATGGTTCTCGTCCAGCAAATATTAATGTGTTTTTTAGGCTCTTAAAGGCCGACCTGTGGTATAAAAGGAGAGGAGAGGCATGATGGGACACTTCGCTAATTTGAATTTAGTTGCAAGTTTCACATTAGGGGAGAGTTATTATTCCGAATTTCACGAGTGAAACATTTCATACTGCCTAGAAATTTTGCAAATCGTTAGTCTACTGTCCTTCTGAACGTTGTAGTAATTTATACAAGAATTGTCTAGTATTTGAAATTTGAAGGCTAATCTATCTGAGTTGAGACAGGAAACACGGCCATTTTGTAGGCGGGGCTTGCCTTCCAACGATAACGATTGGATGGCGCAGCTTGACGGCGCCATCATTTCACTCATGTCGTCTTTCAGACAGACAGACAGACAGACAGACAGACAGACAGACAGACAGACAGACAGACAGACAGACAGACAGACAGATAGATAGATAGATAGATAGATAGATAGATAGATAGATAGATAGATAGATAGATAGAGTATCAACAATTGTCCGTACGCCCAATTTTGCGCTCCATTCATATTACATTAATTGATATTTGTAGACGGGAAAGTGCAAGTGGGCAGAGGAGGATGTAAATTACACATCGCGGACTCTCGCCTTCTGTAGTGAGCTCACAAATCTGGCCAAGGAAATGTCGGTGACCAAGATTCTGGCCTAGGATTTCCCGTTTCACTGGATAGCTTGTAAGCGCTGAGTGCAGGGCCCTCGAAATTCTGAAGCCAGTAGCATGTGCTGCTCTAAATATTAGGATAATCCAGCTCTTGCGCATGAAGGGATAGACTAACATGCAGTTAAGGACTGAAATGCAAGAGAGAATCCTGAGTGCGTTTCTGTTTCCTTTTACAAGTATGAACTGACGGCATTTTGAGTATAATATGGGCGATACAGCCAATGAGTGGAATCCACTATCCGGGGGATGGTTTCTTCGTACTAAAAATGACGTCATCAGTTCAAACTCAAAGAACAACTAAGAAACGCAGTCCCGGAAGTGATGGACTTTCACTTTTTAGAGTATTTTGCAACCAATCAAAATGAGGTTTAAGTCGCTTTTGGGTGAAGTTATTGGAATGACAAGAAGGCCTAAATTATGTCTACCTTTATTGGACAAAAAAAAAAATGGGGGAAATTGAGACTTGAACAACAATCTATTGCTATATAATGGATCTAATATGCCTCACATAAACTAAAATTTATCCTCACATACTGGCTTTTTGCCCATGAAATCAAAGTTCTTCTGTATAGAAATGATTTTACTCTCGATTTGCGCAATAAACAAAATTTGATCCCGGACTGTCCTGTTCACCTTTATTTCAGCTCCTAGCGTACGACATAAACCTCATTTTGATCGATCGCAAGACACATGGATCTCAAGATTGCTTGCTCGGTAATTTCAGGTGTATTTCATTCCAAGCCCTGGCAAAGAAAACTAGTGAATGGGAAGAACCCAGCCTCAAGTCTTAATTCCCAAAAGCCATTGAAGTGGTTAAATCGAACCGAGCTTTGGACGCAAAGCGTCACTCACCGACCGTGCGGAACGCTTGCATAATCTCTAGATCTGCCTGATTTTCTGGCTGGCTTGCAAGAAGTCATTGTGCCCCGGGAGCCTAGATCGTGTCGCTTAATGATTTGTCATTTCGTGCTGTATTCATGCATGAAGAATAGTTCCATGGAACCTGTCCGGTGAGGTCGGTACCATGAAATTCAAAAACTACAGATGTGTTAGTCTATGTCAAGCGCTGGCCAGCTTACATCTTGTTAAAATGGCCTCAGTATACACAAAAAATATTGCCAACAGTTTACAAGTATCGCAGGTCCTTAAGAATCTTCAAAGGTGTGCTTATATTGACGTTTGGAGCAGAGTTAGGGTTAGGAGCGAGATTAGGAAAGAGAGAGAGGGTCCGTTGTTATTGTTCAAGCAAGTATTGAGGGTACTTTCTCTTCCCTAATCCCTCTGTTACAAGAGCTCTAGTATGCCTTGGAAGAGTCCCAGGATTACATCGCAAAGATATACGACACCTGTAAATTGAGGTGACGCTGTGTTCGCGTCAACACAATGACAATATATCCGTATGATAACGATACCATACAACCTGAAGTCTCATAGCACTCGGAAAACCCAAAAATTCGTTACAATGATCTGGTTCCGAGAACGTTACTTCCTTCTTCAGAATTTACTCATAAATTTTAACTCTTTCGCTATGTATGAAGTACATTTTCGTCCTTATCCTTTGGGCTCATGACAGCCTAAGACCATATTATGTTATTTACATCTGTCTCTATGTCAATGGTTTATCAGCAGTGCTTGTATTAAAAAAAAAAAACTCCTCAATATTTCATACCACTATAGTTACAAAGAATGCCTGTTTCATGCGTACTTTGATGGGATTTTTTAAATGTCACTTTTAAGAGTGGAATTCAGTTTGGTGACAGGAAAATTCATTGCTGTGGTGTTATTGTCAACACGAATTTTGCTTGGGAAAAAATCCCATCAAAGTGGGCTTGAGATAGGCTTGCTTTGCAACTATAGAGGTATGAAATAGAGAGACACTAAAAAACAAAACTGTTTTACTGCGATAAAATGTTCATATGAGGGCAGGTTTACCTTTAAAGACCTAAAAGTCGTATCCCACAAAGTTATGAAGAATACACAACCATTTAATTAATCTCAAATTCTGATGTCTCCGGCATAGGAGTATCTAACAGATGGACTTTTCCGTGGAATGGGGATGGAAAATAATATTGCCTTCTGAACAATTCATTACGACTGTGTTTCGCCCTGTATTCGTAATCGCTGTTTTATGTTAACTCTGTAATTAAGTCATTCAACCAGCGATAAACCGTTAGATTTTCAAGCTTGACCGATAATCGGTAATCTTTAGGGAAATTGTGTTATTATCCAAAGGCTGACGGTTGCTTTTTGCTCTCGTTAAAAGGCTGCCGCAAATGGGACTTCAAAAAAGAATAAAATCCCAATAAAAACATTCAAGGGTTTGAATTAATCCGTAGACAACTCTTTGAATGTCTCGATTAGGCCAGAATATTTTTTGGCGACATTCATTTACCGGTAAATTAAAAATTTGAAGTGGATCATCAAACCTCGATCGTGGATTGTGAATCATTTAAAAAGGGCCGATTAGTTCAACGCAGTAATCAAATGAAGATCACTGAAAGCGAAGCAGATAAAACTTATGACTTAAGAAGATGTTATTCCACATGACTTATAGAGAATACAGACCATGTATAGTTCCTTCGCATTTGTGTCTTTGTATCTGTGTTGTATATCATAAATGTTTTGGAAGTTAGTCTATCAATCAGCAGCGTCCTCAAACTCTTTCGTTCTGAAAAAAATATCATTCAAATGAAGATGTGCAAAACTCTAATCTAATGAACCCGAACTGTAAAGGATTAATCTGGATCTTTTTTTTTTCTTAAGCTAAACTATGTTTCGAGCTAGGGAGTAAAATTTGATGTAGGAAATGTGAATTGATAGAGGAGCATTCTAAATACTTTGTTTGGTTTTCGAGTTCGTGAGCTTCGAAGTCCTGAAGTCCGGAGGTCCTGAGGTCTTGAGGTTCTGAGGTCCTACTATATTTCAGTAAAATTCAAAGTCAAGTTCAAGATGTTCTTTTGTAATGAATAAGTTTGTTACGTCTGACCTGAATAAGCTTTAAACAACCTTGTTAAACTTGTTTTATTGTTTTGGCTAACAATTAATAAAGATCTTGCACTTGAATTTTCAATAAGCAAATAATAGCGTTGTTTTTTTTTCAATGCGAGACATTCTCATAGAACATTGAAAGCTTTTCATGACACCCGAGCTCATTTTAATTATCAGCTGTACGTGTTGTATGATAATGCCTTGCATAGAGAAACACAACTGTTAATTATACGTTTTACCTTTTTTTCCGTCTGTTGTCAAAAACGTCCTATAACAGCAGACTATTTTCATAATGATGTATTTTAAGGAAGATTCCTTCGTAATGAAGCCCAGTGTAAGGTATGTACAGCAGAATTTTGACAGTAAAAATATCCTTGGGTGATGGAAAAATAATACTTATGATTGAGAAAATACTTAATTTTGAAATCTTCCTGAATACTGGCAAGATAAAATAATGTTGAATCCTTGCATGTGAAAAAAATACAATAACAAAGTAAAACTGATAAAACGTGTACAAAGTAGCCTATGGAGGTGTCCTGTTTACTCTGCCCAAGGTGTATGTAATACTCGCGTGTGTCACACTTTTGATGTACGGCTTAGGGGGCAGGAAAGGAAGCTTAATTTTGCATAGAAACTTCAGTGCAAATAATATGGTGATAAGTTTGTGCACCATGCTACCTGCGCTACAGACTCTGAGAAAGTGTAGAGCCTCTCCTTAAACATGATAGAATTAAGAATACAACCACATCGTCAAGAAATACCATAATAGCGTGAATGAAAGTTTGATCGATGGGCTTTTTTATCTCAAGGTTGACTGCTTGGGACAGTTCGTCGTGGTGTTATGAACGAAATAAGATTAATGAGAGTAATGGCATTCTCTACAGGAAGAAGAAAAAAAAGGACGTTTTATTCTTGACCTAATTCCTGAATAACTAGGAAGAGCCCGGCCAAATGTGATGCATGTAACCAGGGAGATACTTAGATCTTTGGAAAGAAATGGCTGAGGCTGACCTCCAGTTGAAGCATAGGCTTGACCTTCACCTTTTCCCCCCAACCCATGCCCACCAGATTATAAAAGCCACGATACAAAGGGTCTAGCTGAGCCTGTCTCATTGACTGAAAGGGTTTAATTCCGTGATATCGCGATTTGTGTGCAAAGCAATGCAGCGGAAATTGGTTCACTTTGCCTGCCCACGTTGATTTTCCTGAGCTGAAAGATCAGGTTGTGAAATCTCATTATCAGAGTTAGTCCGGTGTGTAAGCAAAATTTATGTGTTTGCACTTCCTTGTTGTAGGCTATCAGTGAACTGTTTGACTGCCGTTCCTGAACAACTATTGAACGACCTCAAGTGCCACCCCTGCAATTGTGCCTACCTTTTTCCTACACCCCTGCTTCTATTGTAACTCACCTCATTTCTCC
>JAWQUT010000602.1:218793-232204 GCA_033807755.1 Ellobium chinense | reverse complement strand
AGTCAAAAACATTGTTTAAGGTTTACATTTCATGTTCTTCACATGTTGTTTACAATGTGGTTCTAGGTAGATACTCGTGGCCACACATTCTATTTTTGTTGGTCTGTCATAGAAACTTTTCACGTAGCTTCCATAAGTGTCCATCAAAACAGTTACCTTCTTCCTCGTCTGCTTCTGTTTCATCAGCCTGTCACTCTTTCTCTTCTTTTTCTTCTTCTCCCTCTTGTTCTCCGTCTTTTTATGGTTCTTTTATGTGCTTTTTCTCATTTTCTCCATCTTTTTTTTTTCCTCATTATTTTTTTGGTCTCCTTTTCTTTCTCTCAAATGCCATCCACTTCTTTCTTTCTTTCTTTCTTTCCTTCTTTCTTTCTTTCTTTCTTTCTTTCTTTCTTTCTTTCTTTCTTTCTTTCTTTCTTCAATTTCTCCATGTTTATTTATGAAGTGTATAGTTTTATGTGTTTGTATATTAAATGAGTTGTATGATCTTATAATATACCAATTTCTCTGCGGAGTAAATAAAAGGTTACAGACTTCTAATTGGCTGAAAATAACATGCTGTTACATGCCTTAAGAAGACAGTATAATGTGGATAATGGCCCTAGATTTGTGAACTTACCTGCGAATTATTTTACATTCTCTCCTGATTTTGTAAATTAAACCAGACGTTTGGGTCATTCCTTTGGGTTTCGGTGTGGCCTTCTGTGCGGAGCACTCGTCGTTAAGGAAACTGGTTAGCTTGTTTACACCTTTCGATGTATCGGTTCGCAGCTCGAAAACGAACTGCAAGATCTATATTTTGAACATCATTTTTAATAAGCTTCTTGAATTCTGCAAATAATTAAAGAAGACTTAGAGATTGTGGAATGTCTTGTAAGTGACAGTAGAGAAAACGGTTTATTGGTTCAAAGAAGGAAATTGGATTAGGCTTCTGTATTCAATGAAAGTCGTATTTATTTTTATTTTCATTTCTTATTTCACGTCATGCTTCGTCTACTTTTGGTCTTCTTTGCATTTTGTTTTCCTTGGTACTCTCTAAACTTTCCTTATCTCTCTTTCCATCCTGACCACAAACTTAACGACACAAATAAACAGCACAAAAGGAAACACAAAATGGCCAATGGCTAACAAAGGGAAGGGGGGAAGTTGTTAGAACCCTGGGGAGAGGCGGAGATGTGAGAGTAACGAGTGGTGAAAAGATTTGATTATCCACGTCCGAATACAAAGTGGTGAAAGGTGATACCCCCTTTAGGGTAAGCCGGTTTGGGCGTATGTGAAACCTGTTCTCAACACCCAAATAAAACTCTCCTTAACACCTTAGATCCTTTAGATCTTTTATTGAAGACGGTTCGTATCCCTATTATCATAAGCCCACGCTGGTCCAAGACCTACTCGTGCCGGGTTTTATATTCATTCAGATTTAAAAGCTCGGTGACGGATTTTCATTATTCAACCATCTTCTCGTGGGCGACACGGCTTTTGGTATAATGCTGGACATTCATGAATCCCGATTACAAAACAGTGGCGTATAATAGAGTTATTTATCAAAGTCGTGCATGCCTTTGGTGCGTGACTACCAGTACCAGCTCCTCACTTACTGGATGCTCCAGTATTTTCCAACCAGCGCCACCACTTTCTACCAATCATCATACTACGCTGGCCGGTGTTGCCAACACTGTGACCTTGACGTGTCAATAGCCCTATTACAAGTAGACTACTTTGATTGTTTTTAATTTGTTCTTGACGTCCTTGTTATTGTTATGTAGACTGATTTGCTTTGATTTCGTTTTTGTATTGGTAATAAATTTAGTCTAGATGTAAGCTTTTAATTAAGAATAAAAAAGGAAAGAAGGAGTATTGATGTTATTCTGTGCAGTTTGTGTCAAGTTTTGTTGGGGTTTTTTTTTCCCTAATCCACTTGAAACATAGGAAAAGTTGTATTATAGTCAGAGACCTGCAGTTAAACGAGGGTTTTTTTTTATATTAGGATGTGAATAGAACACGCCCTAAGAATTTATATGTTGTTATTAAGCAATATAATCGATTAAATGAGTCGCGGGTAAGACTTATTTCACGGTCGAACTTGCTGGACGATTGGGGCCCGAAAGTAATCTCGACGATTCCTGAAATCGATTATGCCCTCCTCCAAGCTTTTCCTCTCCTCGCTCCGCTAGAATGTCCAACATGTAGAGGCGATATGGCCATTCACTCTGCCCACTCATGCAGGTAATTTAATACTTCTGACCCAGCAGTCATTGGCGTATTACAGTAGGTTCCACGTAATCGCACTCCTCCGAATTGCAGCAGTCGCTTAATCGCAACTATTCTCAGACAATAGGATACTGCCTTTCCTAAGTCAAGGACGCATAAGAATACAGCCAACTGCACCACTTTAAAGGTAACAGTTATTAGAAATAGTGATTATAAAGAATCATAAAAAGTGCAGGATTTAAAAGAAGACAGAAGTTAAGAATAGCACCCTATGTATCTATGTAAAGCTCTTTCAAAAGGCATCACAAAACGACATGATTAACCACGGTGTGCTTTAAACGTAATTCTAAGTTTTCAAATTGACAGCTTCTTCTTTAGGCATTGATAATAATACAACTGAAATGAATGTGAAATAGAGAGAGTAAATAGGAGATGAAAGAAAGAAAAAAGAGAGAAAGAAAATAAGAAAAAAGAACCTTTTCGTCTCACCCTATATCTTACGCTCCGGAGAAGTTGCAAATATGCGGACTAAACTGTATCGTTAATGTGTATCCAGGTACATTAAATATCGGTTAAAACGAAATCCGCTGAACCAAAAACTTATTTTCGGTTTAAGCAGAGTTTTGGTATGGTCAGAGAAACCCTCTTGTTTTCTTTCGTTTAGCAGTATTTTCGCTTTAACAATTTTTGATTTAACCGTTGTACATAGTATATATTTTTCAACGATTAAAGGGGAAAGTGGGGAGGGGTGGAGAGGTGGAAGGAAGGAGGAGGGGGGGGGGGCATTGATGAGCTTGAAATGGCGTTGACGAGACTGTGCCGATGACAAAATAACCTCACGGCTGCGATTTAGACGACAAGGTATTTGAAAATAACTGCCGGGGATAGACTCGAACGGCGAAATAATGACCTGAATGACAGGCCTGAGCATACGATGAGACAGACAAATGAGGAAATAACTCCAGGGCAGGCGGGTGAATGGCGTTTCAAAGAAACTTCACATCCTGTGCGATTTAAGCTAATCTGTTTCCCCAAATCCTCGCCATTTCTTCAAATCACAAAACAGATTGGATCACATTGTGCTTAATGTAGATAAATCTCTGGTCCAAATCCAGATCTAAATCTAGCTAGAATGCCACTAAGGTTTTTAAACCAGCAGACCACCGGCGGCGCAAATGACCATATCATGAGCATAGTGCTCAATCTGACTGGATGATTGAATGCATACATCAAACACAAGATAAAAGTCTCTGGAGTTGACTTGGTGGCGATATTCTCTGAAATCAGTTTCTTTATATTCTTACCCAAATTCTACCCGGCACTGCACAGGTTGAACTTAATGACGAGCTGCCACTGGTGAAGCTAAAGTATATCTGCTGTTAACAGAAGGATCTCTTAGAACCAGGAAGCTCGTGCTCAAAAACTTTGCGTAGCTTTTGTGATACTTTAGTCCAACGTCTCTGATTTTCTCATTTCCAGTATTTGATTTTATTAAAGAACTCGAAATTTTGGACAGATCCCTTGGAATTTGAGTGTATATTATTATCGTGTAAGTTACTATGCGACACAGGAAGTAGGCAATAGAGGTAACAGCATGAGAATAAACGGTGAGGCCATGGCTATATCATAATGACCACTGGAAGAGCATTTTCTTGGAATGGCCCCATCATTGTACCGGAAAGCGGTATTTCAGATTACCGAGTGTGGTACATGAAAACAATGCCTTTTGTCTATTACTTATGATATACTTCTTTTAAAATCATAAAGTTATTTTATGAATAAGCTGAACCTTCTGTGTGGCATTCGATATTATGTAAATACTTAGGTGTGGCCCAGCCTTTTTAGAGTGTCAGGAAGTTAAAGGATCGAAACACTTGCTAGACGGGGTATCTTTCTCTGAGGATCCTCTGTTGTCTCACTCTCGAAGTAAGAGATTTCCTATCTATCCGTGATCGTAACGTACCAAGAAACCGTAAAAGATACCATAACTCATAAAGTGATGGCATCATTTATTCGCTGGTCATCCATAAGACATTTTTCATAGAATGTCCCTATCACAACAGTTTACCTCCTTCCCCTCCCCTCCCCCTCCCACTCCCCATTCTTCCTCACTCCCATTGAGGCTGTTGGTCAGGGTTCGTGTTTGCACTGTTTGCCAACAGACCTGAAGAAATGAGGCTTTCACGCATGACAAACATATCCCAGGTTTGAGTTCGGTCCGATGCACAGAAAAAAACACAAAACACCAAGACTCCACTTATTTGCGACACTCCTAACGGCAAATTCCGCTTAATCAAAGCATGCTTCAGGTAACAAAACACTGCATTTTATTTTTTTTTTTTGGTGAAAATGTAAAGGCAAATGATAATGACAACTTTTATGAACCACAGCATTTTTCACGCTCCCGCTGAGCCATTAAAAACATAGATCTATATTTTGATGATCTGTCGTATCAGTTCATAGTCTGCTCTCCAGAACTTTGTCGCCACAAGCTGTGCCTAAGTGACATATCACTGAGATAAGAACGGCCTCTTTTGTGTTCTGATATCTGACTGTGACAGCCTCGGGCAAAGGATCAGCAGGGGTGCGGGGTCGAAAATCTTTATCACTTGCTTATTTATATACGGTCTGCCCTTTTGATTCTTCCCCTACATTTTCAAACACAGGACACTGACCTTGTGTTGATAAAGTACACATCACATCCTTCAGCCTCAAGGCTTCTGTAGATCGGGTGTATGAGAGTTAATCTCCCCTTGCATACTCACCGGAATTTAGACATAAACAAGGGAGTTAATCATTTTCAAATGACAACTCTTCAATGCAATGTGTCTTGAACATCAGCAACACCAACAAACACAACACAGCTCTCTGCTTTAAGTTCGTGAGGTCATATGCATATTTATTTTGAAGCTGAAAAAGTCTCCAGCTGGTCTGGCCTGCTGAGGTTAATAGGCCTAATATTATAAAGTTGCCTGTGCGAGCATTAGGCGAAAGGGAGACTTATAAACGACCGTATTAAATAGAGGAATTTTGTTATCAAGTTCCGATCTTTTATGGGCCGTTATGGCAGAAGTAGGCATGCAGATATGGCATTTCCTGGTATAACGGTCACATTGCATGTTACAAGTTAGTTAAAAAGTGCAACACCGGGAGATGCTATTTGCGCATGCCTACATCTGCTATTACGGTCCGTAACATATCCGGAACTTCACTACAATAGCTCTCTGTTATTGCTTTGCTGACAGATTAATGACTACTGACATTTGAACCCGACGAACTGGGTAAGGCACATTCCGGTTTAGCCCTTAGAGCCAATAAACTAACAAGCCGTAAAGTTGAACTTATACTTGCATGTGACAGAAGCGGCATGTGCCATGGAATGGCCTCACTATCTGCGCGCATGTCAAGTCCTGTAAATACTGCACCGACACTTTACAATTTATGTCGTGTAGTGTTTACTGTGGGTGACGTCACGATATTGACTTGGAGCCACCATACAGAGTTACTTTTCCAGTATGACCTCACCCCTAGTCAAGATAGATCTTGTCGTCAGTGAGATAACATGCAAAGATAAGAAAAATAGTTCTGTACCTTTTTGACTTTAGGAGATGATGCATAGTTCTAAACATAGAATTGGCACGTTATCGCCATGCTCATTCCACAATTGCCTAAGTCAGGTTTTGAGAAATTTAGCTCTCTCAGCCTGTAGTTGCCCAAAGCAAAGCAATGGGGCAGATGGGGTTTCGCTAGTAAAATTGAGATATAAAAGCGACCCAAAACTTTACATTTGTTTTAATAGGGAAAAGATGATAAATAGAAGGTCATAGTAATATAAACAACTCAAATAATAAAGAAATGACTCTGGCGAAAGTGAAATGAGGGAGACGATATGTATAAAGAGTATGAAAAGAAGGAGGTAGGAAGAGTTTTTTTTCTGTGGTGTTTACTTACGTTCGGGTTTTACGGCGCGTCAGCACGATTACTGCTATATTGCGTTTTTCTTGGCTGAACTACTGGGTAGAATTGTCCTATCAACTTTATTTGGGCAGTGGCCTCCTAGGCCTACTCTTCTACTATGTGAAACTTGGGGAGGGAGAGGAGGGGATTTTTTATTTTGTCTGAAGTTACTGATTTAAAGGGGAAGGGAGAAGTTGGTCAACATAATATTATTATTTTGTAGGACCTTAGAACCTTAAGAACTCGAATACTAAAACACCAAGAACCTTAAGAACTCGAATACTAAAAACACCAATTTATTACCTTAGAACCGGAAGTGGTCAACTTCGTGAGTTGAATTTGATGTAAGCTTAGGAAATAAGCGACTTATTTAAAGTACTTAATAGTTTTGCCAAAGTATCGATAACTGAAGTGAAATATTTTCAATTTAAACGTTCCCTCCAAGGAATTCTAAATGTTTTTACTTTGCATAGGTTCATATGTACACTTTTTAATAATGAATGTGTATCTTGTGCCTTTTAATCCATTTATTTAAGATATAACACGTCTGACTTGAAGAACGCAGAAGAAGAAGAAGAAGAAGAAGAAGAAGAAGAAGAAGAAGAAGAAAAAGAAGAGGAAGTATTTTGATCATCGTTTTAATGACAAATGCAAAAACATAGTCCATTTATATAGACTTCTCTCTCCTTCCAGTATTTTTTTAAAATTTCTGTTTCTTTTGTTCCTTATTTCACGGTATAATGAGCACCACTGTGTCTGAGCTCCACAGTCTCTTCAGCCCGAGGTCTACTTTATCCTGGCCTTGATCTCCTGAAAGATATTTATAATACATGCATTATCTATAGCTTTCGCACCCGTGACGTTACGGCGTCAATCCACTTTTTGCCACTCCGCAACTTCGGCGTTAGAGCAATTATCCGAGGTCACAGAAGAAAGACCATATATAGGGCATAAAGGATTATAGCTGCATTTAATATCGCGGTTAATGCATGATAAAATTGCAAATATGGGGCATTCTTGTATACCGGGCACACTCGCAAAAGGGTTAATTAAATATTAAGTACGTTGACCCCATAAACGTGTATACGTTAGTATGCCTGCTCATGATAATGCATCATGGTATTTGGGGCAAGAACAGTAAAAGCTCACGAACTTTAATGCGATATGAGCCGTATAGAAAATAATCAGAGGTTGTAAAATGGTCGGGGTCGTGAGTAATTTTTGATGTCAAAAAAGAAAAAGGGACCATGTTCCACGTCGTTACAGTGAGTGTTACGGGGTTCTACGTAGGCCTACATGAAATTGGAGGAAGTGAAGTTCTACTGTAAATATTGTTGCTCATGAGACTTATTCCCCATTCTACAAATGGATTCAATATGGCTGAGAGACGAACTCATATTACTGACAGTGGTCTATAGTTCCGATTATCAAAGCGAGAAAGACAGATAACGCGGGTGAAGCGGCAGGGTACTGAACTCAACGAATCGCACCATGAACGAACATCTTAGACGACCTGAAAAAATTGGACCGCAGCCGCCGATCAGAAATACCTGTCAGGAAGTTCGGCCGTTCAGGTCGATGTATAATATTATTAGACTGGACAGCGATTTTTAATGTACTGTATTCACATACGTTGTCTTGGTCTGTTCCACAGTTGCCCATACGGAACTTTACAGCTACGGTTTGCGGCCCTATGAGTTCATCCCACCAGCCAAGGGAGACAACCTGTCCCATTACACGCTAAGAGAGAAAACTCTGGGAATGAATGCCATGAGATCGCCCCTGATGCCCCAGTTCTTTATGCTCGCTTCGCTTACGGTGTCCTGCTTGGGCATTCAGATCAACCCTTACGTGGTGAGTCTAACAGAGAGTCTAGAATGACCAAAGAGCGAAGCATACCAGTTCACACACATTGTTCTGTAAGCTCTCCTTGCTGTTCTTCACAAACCAAAAAGAAAGAACCAGCACATACACTTTTTTTCAAAACAAAATTTCACAATCTACAAACCAGTTCCTATGATTAAAAAAAAACTACCATCCTGAGCACTGTAATACCTAAATGAGATTGGTTTCTTTTTGTTGTTTTTGTTTGATACTGCTGATGTGCTTTCTTCTTTCAAAAAGAGGCAGTGGCAAAGTGATGACATAATCTCGTCCATACTCACATGACCTCGTATTTCACCGAATGAAAGTTTAAAAAAAATTAAATGGAATCGCATACATATATTTGTTAGCATGAGTATATCCTAGACCTTCTTCTCCTTTAACAACTGGAATTCGTTAATCTCCGAATATGTCGTTAGAATCATCTTGAAATTATACTCAAAACATTACCAATATTTGCATAATTTTATGAGCAGTTTGTAGAATATAGTCTTTCATGCCAACACTGCCCACAGCCTTTATTTTCCCTAGCCCTTTCACACATAAACATAAAATACAACGTGTAGACTATCGGGTGAGTCGTTTAAAGAAATCATGATTGCATCTTATTTCTATGTCTATTCCACAGCTTTGGCGAGTCAGTCACGTGATTATTTCATCAACTCTCCCATTGGCCGTGTTCGTTTACGTCCGCACGGTGTGCAAATCACGTGACCACGCAGTCGTGGCGTCCATACTTACAGCTGCCTCTGCCCACCTCACCACAATTGGAACCCACACCCTCGTTAACAGCTTCATTTCTCCGGCTCTTTTTCTCATGCTGTCACAGTCTATTCATCTTCTTGTTTCCGAGACCCAAGAAATTAGGAGACGTCAGGAGAATGAGGGAGAAACATGCGTAAAATCAGGCAATGTTGAATCCATCAATCGTCTGCTCCTTAAAATTGTATCTAAAATCTATGTCAATTCAGACTGTGTAAGGTCAAAGGTCGAACAGCATAAATGTTCTTATTCTGCCTTTCCGTCGGCCACTACAGCTTCGGGTCAAGGCCGAGATTTTCAGAATGTCAGTTCACTGAACTTTGTCGGGGATTCTCAAAGTGTAAACACCAGGGATCAAAGCGGCAGTTCCCCACATGTTAATACAGACGATCTAGTCGGTAATTTTCAAGTTGTGGAAAGGATGGTAAACAGACGACGAAGCCGCGGAAGTCGGAGCAGTGACCCTGGTTACCATAGCAGCAGTGGCAGCAGTAATGGCGACGGGACGCCAACCAATAACAGCGATGACGAGAGTAGCGGGAACAGCCAAGAAACCCACCAACTGTTGAGGGAGGACAGTGTCTTGGGGGAGTCTAGGAAGAGCAGCCAAGAAAACCGCCAACTTCTGAGAGAGGACAGTGTTTTAGAGGAGTCAAGAGATGCGCATTTTGCGGGAATGATTCACGATTCTGACAGAACATCCAAAACTCTAGTCAGTTTCTTATCTGGCCTTATCTTGGCCACGACAGTATACATTCGCCCGGACACCACCTTGTTTGTTGGACTGTTGGTGCTGGGAAACTTGAAACTCAGCGCCACGCCGTCTTTGCTTCGTCGGAAGGCAGTGCTGTGCCATGTCTTTGGCGGTTTCGTAGGATTACTGCTGGCAATGGCAAACGACATTTACTTTTATGGCTGTTTTGTTGTTAGCCCACTAAATTGGGTCCAATTCAATGTATTTTCCAACTTGTCCTCACAGCTTTACGGCACTTCTGGGCTGTTGTTTTATTTGAGGGGTGTTTTCTTTCTCAATCCGGGAATGTATGCCTTGTCTTTCATTTTCATCGTTTTGTTGCTTCTAATGATCTCACCTTCATGTTTAAAGCATGAACTGAGCAATGTTGCATTGTTTCATAAAGGTTTTAACAGTGTGTGGGAAAGTAGGGAACTTCTCGCTTTGCGTATTCATTCCCATACCAAAGTACACGTGTTTGTTTTTATGGTCATGACCTTGTTGTATTCTGTCATGGGGCATAAAGAAATCCGATTCCTTCATGACACTATTGTTTTATTTATAATTACCGTCTCCGGCTTCATTTCCTTGATCTGCAGCACGAGACTGCCACAAAACGGTAAGAGACTTATTGCAGTATTACTTTTAGGTGGTTTTACAATAAATCAGTGGAATGCATTTCATTCAACAAATGGTACGCTGTCAGCAGAGTGGCCGCTGTTATCTAGTCCTGATGGCGCTGATACAAACCAGTGCTTACATTATATTTCATCTCAGCCTGATGTCAAGGGTGTTTTCCTGGAGAGAAACATACAGGACACTGCCAGTTTCTCTTTACTCCACAAACAGGTGCCGCTTATGTTTGTACTGGGCAACGAATGCTACGAATTTGATAACACTTCTCTGGTTTCTCTACAGCGAGTATGTCTCATCCACGACGAGTGTTCCATTAGCTATTTCTCCTTAAACACAGTATCGGACTTGATTCACTTGAAAAATGTAAAGGGCCTCATCAAGCACATAATAGAATCCACCAACTACAACTACGCTGTGGTCAACTCAGATAAAGACTTCTTTAAGCCAGCCTTCATGAAAGTGTTCAGCAGTGCCACGACTTCTGTCTGGAAGAGAAATTTTGACCCCGTGAATGAAGCCAGACTGACTAGCATGGCGGCCAGTATTCCGGAAGGTGGCCCAGATGCCACGATTCTGGAATACGAAGCAGAAATTCTCAAACAGCTGGGAAAATACCATCAAGCGTTGAAGAAATTCCACTTGGCTTTGGCACGTGGAAATGTCAAGGCCCCTATCTATGCTTCGATGGCCTTTTGCATGCATAGAATGAATGATGACAATGGCATGAAAAAAATGTTAGCAAAGTGTCTCAAGAAATATCCTCGGAATGAATGTTATGACGGAGGCAACCCCAGAGTGTTGAATCTTGATAAAGACTTTACATGAGCGATACATGAATGGGTCGAATACTTTAGAACAACTCCAGTAACATCCCTGAAGTCACGGACGTCTTGGTGAACACTAAATTTATTGTTTCGCTGAAAGGATGGGCACAATGGAGATGGTGAGTAGGTCAATGTGTAGAGCGAAGCAATAGAAGATCTTCAGGCGAGAGAAGAATTCGGGGATAAGGGAGGGACAGTCATACCAAAAAGCAGCATGAGAACCAGCCCTGAAGTTCACAGACGCCAGAGAGATGGGAAATTCACAATTGCTGAAAATGAAGCAGCCTTCACACGCAGTGCTACCTTCTGGAGTGAACACGAAGTTCACATGTGGTCGCCCAATGTACCATAATGTCCATCTGAACTCCAGTAACCCGAGCAGGAAATAACGAGATTTTCCGAGGATGAAACCACCTCGAACAGGTCCTCGTGTTGCGGCCTTTTAATTTCCTGACACTCAAACGGGGTATGGACCAAGGACTTTTCTCCTAATGACAAGGTTTCCTATTTGGTGAAAGTGATGTGACATTATTTGGGCCAAATCACAGTCAGGATATCAGTAGCTCCAAAAGCGACAGGCATTCACATTTTAACAATTTGCCCCCTCCACCCTCCTCAGCTAGGATCCGTCCATCGGACAAAAACACTAACGAGAATTCCCCCATGCCGCAGTCTAAACGATTTCGATCTTTTTGAGCTCAGGGCCCGTAAGACTCTCTTCCCCTTCCCACCTCTACACATACACCTACCCACCCCGGCATTGTAAGAACTAGTGGCCGTATGCATAATCCATGCGTTAATGAACGTATTGCGTTAACTGCAGTGAACACCACTAATGTTTTGGGAGTTTCCCGTGGTTACCGTGCGTTAACTAACATAAGGATTATGCATACGCCCATTGGTATGGTAACTATAACCCGTTAAAAGTTGGGCCATCTGATCTTTACCATGAGAAGACAAGTCCCATCTGCAGATGACTGTGGCCAGTGCCATGAGGCCGATGGATTTGCTTTCATATTTCAAATTCTAGACGCTGTTCTGTAAATTTTCCATATCATGACGTTCGGGGGAACGGTAAATTAGCTGTCTGCAAAGTTTTTAAGCAGTACGAAATGTCTTACTCGTAAAATTCGGCAAAGAGTAAACAACACTAACTCACTGGTAGGAATACACAAACTGGTGAGGATAGGAGGCAAGATGCAGCCAATAGAAGACGGGAGTATGGAAATATAATGGCAAATGACACAACAAGTGTAGAAACTGAGATGCACAAGGATAAGCAAGGAAAGCAAATGAAATTAAAAATTGAATTATCTTAATAGCTTCTTTTCGCATAGAAACGGGGACAAGAAGGACGCTATCCCAAGATGCCCAGCTCTTATAGTATACCGGTGTACAACTTTGATTATGTCCCATGATTGTTTTGCACATAAATTCCGTTTCCGCTATGAACCTGCGATTGAATCCAAAGTAGTGAAGTGTTCCATCATGCCTCTCCTCTTCTTGAATGTCCCGGACGAATCTTTGAGCGTTAAACAAACAGCCATAACAAGCACATTGTCAGTCAAGACAGCTTGGATACAAGATTATTATGTGTCACCAAACATAGCGAAGAAACTCCCCACGGAAAGCGCGATAAACCATGCAAACAAAGTCATAAGCCATAATCTCCTTCAGAGTACACTATTCAGGCATGACATACCTATAGGGAAGAATGGGCACCTTTGCCTGTTCCCGAATGGAGGGACTTCGTGTGAGATCCCAAGGGCAATAGAACGGCTGGAAATGACCTCATATAGCCTGGCTATATCGCGTGAATGAACTTGCAAAGATATAGACTAATCATGGTAGATCCTTAAAGACCCAGGCTCATATGCGGATCGAAGTGCTATGGACGCGTATTTTCTCTTATTTTTGAAATACTTGCTTGTTTTGGTTTTTTTTTTTTGTATCAACATCAAACTTCTTTCCGCCAGAGGTGAAAGAATCATTTTTCCATCTGGTCCTCTCGTCTGACTTCGTAAAAAAATTCAAGTTTTTTTTTTTTTTTGTAACTATCGAATGAACTTCCTCGTTTCTGTTAGAAGGATGCATCGCTGCTTTTCCTTTATTTATACAACTACACTATTTGTCAACGGGTTCTTTAGCCGATTTTCTCTTTAAGGTCGAGTTTTTTTGTGGATAAATATCGTCTTCATTATTTCTAATTCGAGATGGCCCGAAATCTTAGGTGGTGGTTGATAGGAAAGCGCAGTGTACTTCCGAATACTTCAACGCTCAAAGTACTACCCTCACGGTGGTCTCTGTTCCTAGCAACTTTAGAAAGAGATTTGTTTTGTTATTAGAAGCGTGCAAATATTTATATTTGTATGGCAGATAAGATGTGTGTGTATATATATACATTATT
>JAWQUT010000602.1:177783-212388 GCA_033807755.1 Ellobium chinense | reverse complement strand
GCTAAATTCTACCCGGCACTGCATGGTTTGCTCTTAATGACAATTTGCTACTGTGGCTGTATGCATAATCCATACGTTAGTTAAACACAATGCGGTAACCACGGGAAACTCCCATTACATTAGTAAGTGTCCACCGAGGTTAACGCAATACGTTAATTAACGTATGGATTATGCATACGGCCACTGGTTATTGGCAGTACATAGGCGTCAAAACCAGAATTTCGGCTAGAATGACGTTTTACAGCATCGAAGCGACTAAACTAGGCAGTAAATTATCAAACCTTTGGATGCTGTATAAACACAGTAAAATATGGGTTAAGGCATGGGAATGAATCTAAACAAAAACAAAAAAAAAAGGGGGGGCNGGGGGGGGGGGGAAACAGTCCATTAATTCTTAAACGCTCTCAAAGAAAAAAAAAGCCTCACGTATTATGGAACATTAATCGTGGCACTGCCAACATTCCAATAATGAATTCTGTCTCCAGTCAGCGTATGACAGCTTCAAGTGTTTCATGTAGCTTTACGTTAAGTCTCCTATCAGACATGCGGCGTCAGATCTCCTATGGCACCTTTGACACATTTTATTTCTAGTGGCCTTACCCGTTCGCGAATCTGCTATCAACAGTATACTTGTGTTTATTATGAGTTCATAAAGCAAAAGTCGGAATAAGAGAAGACACAAGTGGATAATACTGAACAGATCATGGGTGTACAATTTCTTTACGTTTCTCATCCACTACAAAATAAACAAAATACTTGCAGTGAGAATCGAACACTTAACTCTCAGTTCTCAAGCCCAATGTACTGACCAGTGAGCCATCGAGACACAGAGGTCTTGTCGCTAGTAACTAGACTTTACTGCGTGGCGAGTAGTGAGTGACGTCATAGCTGCTATTTTTATCGGTCCCAGTCACAAGTGTACAGTAAGATAGCACATACTGTGCAGCCCGCTGGCATTCCAGTTAATATTTCTGTATCTAGCCAACCTTGACAGGAGGAACTATGTGTTCCAAGTTAAACTGCATTAAGCGGCGATGAAATGGCAGAAATTAGCACCTTAATAGGTGAGGTAGTTTAAGAAAAGAACTCCAGGGCTTGGAAGAGTTCGATAGCTCTTGGAGTCAGTATCAGACCTGACCATTGGCGATGTCTATTATTCGTCTCTATGAACTGTTGGAGTGCTCTTGAGGTTGAAATCAAAGACTTCATCCTCCGCAATGTGACATATTTTTTATTAAGCCCTGTTGTGTTGCTGTCGAATTGATACGCCATTATCTATGTCCGACGTGAGGAGCGAAACATAAACGTGCCGTGGAAAGTTGCAGGAGCCAAATTGTAAAAGCCTCCTTGATCCATTTAATAAAAATCCCTCATCGAATCACAGGAACGTTCCGAGATGCCCAAGGCTAGTCCGCAGGTCTGGTGTCATCACTTTGCTCAAATTAATACTGTTTACAGTGGGGGTCCTTCATTTGGATTTCTTACAATTTAATTTAGATGAAAAGAGATAAAAAAACTTGGCCTTCTTTTGCAGATCACAATCCCGTACTAATGAAATCCGCTGAAGCCACTGTGAAACACTGGCTGCAACAATTTTTGTTCAATTTAAAACTGAATTTCACCCATTTTTGCGGTGTCGTTCCATGTTACCGTATACGATCGTCCAAAGGACAATTTTTATACTCTTCTTCCATAGACGCCGATTGTCCTTTTTTATTTTTTGGCCAATTAGGCTCATGTAACCTGGAAATAAAGCGGTCAGTTACACAAAGGTAATACCTGGCGCGATAGTAACAGTGCGTTAAGGTGGACAATATCGGGTTTGTTGGTGCTAGTGGAAGAGAATTCATTAAGAATTCATTAAGAGAATTCAAGAATATGAGTAAAACTTTTCAAACATTCGCAAAGCGTCCATGAACAAGGCAGTAATATTTTATCATCAGACTTCCGTCACGGCGGTCTTTTTTTCCTAAGCTGTTTAAATTTGGTGTTAGTTAATTTACTGTGGCAATACTGTCCGTAATTCTTACGAATTAAAAACATGTGTACATAAGATACAAATAGCTTGAATCAATGAGTAAGTAATATCTACATATAAGTGACAGAATTCTATCTCTTAGTGAGATCAAACTGTGTGATAGCCACACACGTTTCCAGGGATAATTATGTAAATATTCAGTTTCATAAGGACCAGTTGTCTTGACAGGGTGAGCTCAGTTCTTATTTGATTTTGTCATTAATAAGTTTAGACATTGCTGATTACCAAACATCCATAGTTTCCAGTGCACAAATAAATGCTTGTCAAGTACTTGAGTACTTTTTGCTCATTGATCCGCACTACAAGTTTTCAGCAAACATTTTCAAACGCAAAAATCACATATTGTTGGCATTGACAAAATCGACATTAAAAATCTTGCTGTTTGCACACTCACGAAGAATGTGAACAAGCGAAATTTAATTGTGCGTTAACTACTATTTGCAGTTTCTGAATACAAATAATTTCTCCGTGTATTTAGTGTAAGATTGAAGCAGTGCAAACGCTTTCATTATATTATATATTACACGTTCAAAGCTTGCTCGCATGACTGTTTACGTACTCATCGCACTAAAATAATCAACATTAACAGTATGTCGTGTTCTCAACGGCTTAAGATTACTTCCTCTTTATTGCAACGATCCAATCAGCTTATGTTATAACGATGTCACCATTGGCTTAAAAAAAAAAAAAACACCTTCGTTGTAAAAGGAACCCAGAGCCCTGGCCACACACCCAAGAAAAATTTTGGCAATTCGGTTTTTTAAGAAGAGTGCTGATATTCTATATGTTTGTTCTGCTTATATTTAAACACAGAAAAACCAAATAGACTGATCAAATAACACACTGCCCACTCAGATTCAGTACACAACTCCAAATACAAACATCGAAGGCTAAAATGTTCACAATGCAAGATCAAGTGTCAATCTTACTGCGTCATTTATTTATCCAGTGTCATATCTGAGATGAATACAATTTACATTTGGACGTGCAATGTGTACTATTTGCTACCGCGTACTGTGTTTGGTGCTCACATAAAAATCCACAGAGTATTTGAACTTACTTTGTGGTGTTTTCCCACGTATTGGTATTTGATCCGGCTATGTAGTGTTTCAAGTTTTTAGTTGCATATTTGAACCTGAAAAAGTATATTAATCTATTGGTTTTAACGTGACAGACTTTAAGGACACATTAATCCGTGAGGGAATGTTCTTTCTATAGTAACCATAATTGTTAACTACTTGCCACTAGTTAGGGAATTTAACATAGTTTTTTTCTGAGTTCGGGCGTTAGTTTTATTGTCGGATTTCCTTGGCCGGTTGCCATATTTGGAAACTTCCCCAAAAAAATAAAAAATATCCCCAGATGAAGAACATCATCAACAACAAGGAAGAGTTAATTATTGGTTATCGATAACTAAGCTATTTATCTGTAGACTTTACAATGACGGTGACAATATGTTTGTCACGTAATTTGAGACTCTTTACAGGAAAGTATGTGGATAACAAAACAAAAAAACAAAAAAAAGTGGAGCATTACTTGGGGTACAGTAAAACAATATATGAATAAATGATGCACAGATCTTATTTGAGATAATGAATTATTACTTTACACAACTTTGCTAAATTTGAGTGATTTAGAGCTTTGAATTAATTCACAATCTGTGAGTTCTAATCACTGCTGGTATCCTATAGAAATTTGGTTTAATATATTCCTTTCCTTTACTGTCAAAGAAGGAACACACCAGTAAATAATGAAATTCTTCACTTCTATTTTTGTTACAGTCAACAATACCTTTTTGGGACGAACTTGATTTCGCCGTAAATGAGTGAGCATTTGTCATTGTTTAACAATGAAAACGGGGTTTGGGAAAGGGTTGAATTACGGCGAAATCGAGCACACTGACCTTTTTGTTCAGCAAATTCCATCCCAACTACCTATTTCCACAACAGTGAGAGATGGTCATTCGTATAATAGTATAATACGTGTGGATTGATTCACTCTCAGGTTTGATCCATTCATGAAATTGAACTCTGAGATGTTCCCATTGCCTTTTCCTGTGACACAAGACACTGAAAATTGTCGTAATTTAGGTTCTTCATATATGTGAAAATAATGTGGTCTCGTGTCATGAATATTAGATGAATACACGCAACTAAACCAACTTACAAGCACTACTGATACATTTTTCATACAAACAGAAGACGAGACATAACATTTTTAAAATTTAAGTGGAAATGAATTGAAACAAAGCAATGAAATAAATCTGAAGTGCCCAGGCGTTATTATTTACAACATTAATGATTTTTTCAGAATTAATGATTTTTCAGAATGTTACGCAGCGCTCCACATTTAACTGTGTTAGGCGTTTAAAATTCAAGCCTGAAGCTGAATCAGGCTGATGTCATAAATATTGACAGCAACAGAAGCATTTCCCATAAAAACAAAGAAAGCCAGTGTAAACAGCGTTTTTATTATTTATGACCAGCTAATCTTGTCTGGTACATCACAAACTCCAATTGAAGTAAACTAGGCCATCCTGCTAGGAGGCTTTCTTAATGGTACATTTTAAGATCTTAATTGCGGTTCATTTTTGGAAGACAAAGACATTATTGTTTCTTTGGAATAGCTACGGCGATAGTTTGGCATCATACTTTAAATTTTAGATGTCACTTTTTAATGTGACATTTGTTTAGTTTGCTGGTCGTTACATTTCACAAAGGTAACAGCAACCTGTCTTTAAAAGACTTGCTAGGGATTTGTTACTATTTGGCAATCATTAATGTGGTAAATAATAACAGAAAGGCACTTCAGATTTATTTCATTGCTTTGTTTCAATTCATTTCCACTTAAATTTTTAAAATATTATATTTCGTCCTTTCTTTGTATCGCATAAATTGTTTCCCGTAATGATACTAATGATCATCATTGTTGTAGTGGTGGTGAGAAAATTACTTTACATTGTGTGACATGATAAGAGGAGGTTATAACATTAAAAATGTGTTATTGACAGAACTCATGACAGAGCCCTTGAAATGTTTACAAAAAGCTGTTAGTCATAAATTTAGATCTTTGACATATGAGCTGTACCATAACTTAACATAAGAAAAGTGGATGAAGAGCATAAAACGTTCAACGAGTTTGTCATTCATCCGGTTAATAAGTCGCCTGAATAATTTAAATTAGCGAATTTTCCAATATTTTAAAAGAAATGCATGAAACATTTGTTTAGTATAAAATGTGTCAAGATTTGTGAAAAAAATTAAGCCGCGAAAAATCTTTCTGAAAATCAAAATAAATAAAGATCAGCCGGAAAAAAATAAAATATTTAAGCTATAGAAAATCAAATTCACTAGAATGGCACTTGTTTCGTGTGATTTGAAACAATAGCAGAATATTTTCTTTTAAAAAAACCTCCTATTATGTTAAAAGAGATAAACTCAGATTAACCACACATCTAGCGTAACATAAGATATGAACTATACGTTCAAAATCCTCTCGTTCTCAAGCACTTGTTGACACGTGTATTGAAACTGTTGCCAACAGCCTTTCATGTTTAATGGGACTAATTCCGCTGCAATTTGTTTGACATCTTTTAATGTCTGTGTGTCGTCGGCTTCCTCTTAACAACTCAACCCTTCAAAATTCCGAGGTGCTAGGATAGGGCAAACGGGGCCCAAAGTGTCTTAAATTAGTTACAAGTGCCTCAGCTTGTCCTGCAACTATGCAGAGGACAAATTCGACACTTTGTGCATTGCCAAGTGATTTGTGCCATAGATAGAAACAGAGTAATAGGCTGACAGATACATGAAGCCTAAGCATTTTTCATCGTTCTTCTTTGATTAACTAACACTTGCAATGGACAGGTTTGATTGTTTTCTCATCTTTTGCATAGAGTATCCAGTGTGAAACAAAATACAACGCAGGGTATTCCAACTTAAAGATATAAAACTATAGTGTAACCTGTGATCACAGTTCATACTTTAATGATGCCATCAAACATTTTGCCCTTTGAATGTTCTTAAAAAAGCTTCAGCCAGACAACTTTTATTTCCGCTATAGTAATGTGCAATATAGGTTATTGTAGTATAGCCGAAACAACATGTAAATCTGGGAAGAGATTGAAGCTGCAGATAAAAACAAGTATTATTTTCGAAACACCTTTTAAATCAGTGATCAGACAAAAATTGCAGACAAAAACGATCTTTATTGTCGAAATACTATTTAGATCGGTGAGTAGACAGAAATTGCTAAAAAAATACGCTTGGTATTTTTGAAACACCATTTAGTTTGGTGGCTAGACAGAAATTGCAGATAAAAACGACTCTTATATCCGAAACATCATTTACTTCGGTGAGGAGACAAAATCTGGGAAAGGAACACAGGAAACCGGAACACCAGACGGTCCATTCTATTATCACTATGGAGTCTGACAACCATACAACACTGGTCGCCATAACTGCTAGAGACTTGGTGAACACAGAACAATTCATTCTCTTCTCCGAGTGTTACAGTACGGTGAATGCCATCATTGGCCTCCTTGGGTGCATCGCCAATGTGATCAACATTAAAACATTCACATCTATGGGACTCGAGGACGGAGTGGCCGTGTCCTTTCTGGCCTTGTCTTTCTCCGACTTCGCTTACCTCCTCGCCATGATTCCTCGCGGCATTTCCGGTGGGTTCATGGTCTTGGAAATGAAAACGAATTATAAGATTTGGTTTCCTGTGGAACCCTATGGGATTTTTATTTTCTTCGCCAACGTATCCATCATGCTGTATACTAATACGGTGTTGATCACCACCTTTCTCGCTGTGGCTAAATGCATGTGTGTGGCAAAGCCTCTACACTTTAAGAATGCTTTCACCAGGAAGAGATCTGTCTGGATATTGAGTACATTTACTGCTTTCACAGTATTTGGCTACATCCCTATCATGTATTACATGGGGCTAGTGAACAGATATGACGCACGTACCCAATCTGTAAGACCATATCTCTGGATTTCTCCCCATAGGGAGTTAGCCAAGGATATCATCTGGGGGATAAGAGATACGTTTCTCGCTTTCACCACTCAGTTTGTTGTGGTAATCTGTGTGATCGTCATGGCCAGAAGCCTCAGACAGGCCTCTGCATTCAGACAATCTTCGACATCCGCGGGTTCTGGCAAGACAGATATCAAGAACAGTTCGTGTGAAGATGGTGGCTCGCAGAAAGTGGCCAACGACAGCCGCGGCAGCTCCGGTAAGCTGAGTGGCAAAGATCTTCAAGTTGTTCAACAAGTGATCCTCATCTCTGCAGTGTACATCGCGTGCAACACGCCAAAGATAATGATAACCGCTGCCAACTTTGTGGAAGATGATTTCACTCTGGGTAAACGATTCCAGAATATGTACGTCGTTATTATTCAAGTGAGCGAAATTTTCCAAATGTTCAATTCAAGCGTCAACGTATTCATCTATTACCGGTACAACACTAAATTTAGAAAGTGTTTTGATGGTTGAAAAACTGTTTCTTTGTCATTTACCAGTTTTTCTAACAGTATGTTTTGCACAAGATCTGACCTATAGGTATGACTACATAATGTCCATTTACGTGGTGATTGTAATACCTTTGGTGATCTGAAAAAAAAAACCAAAACCACCCCACTATTGACTATTTTTCCATGCATGTTTTGTGGGAAAATGATCTGAATGCGAAAGTTCAGTCTTTTCTAATACATATAGAAATGACTCATTGTTACTCTTATTAGTTTACCATATAAACCTCATCCATTTTCCACATCCCAAAATATGAAGATGGGGATTAGGGAGATGAGGGGGTTAATGCCATGTTGTATCAGTGTCGCCATTCGTCGGGGAAAATGGCTTCTATAGGATATAGGGAAAATCTACGGGTAAATTTGTAATAAGCAGGGAAATATAGCCTTTTATCTACTCTCTTGAAAAATAAAGCCGTTCAGTTTCACAAAATTAGTTTGTAATTGTTTCTGTTTGTTTGTTTTTTGTTTGTTTGTTTGTATGTTTGTTTGTTAAATTTCTCTTATTTCTTATTGCCCATAGTTTGAGCCACATGAAAAGTGTCTGGTGATATTTTTTTTACCTCTGTACCTCTGTAATTTCAATTTAGGTATGGCGATTTTTTTTGTGAGAGGATTGGGACGAGGGGCGGCGGGGGTTAGGTCTTCGGTTTGACAACCCATTATTAATACAGCTTAAAAGACAAAAAAAAGTATGTAGTTAGGATGGCCAGAGACACACTCTTTGCGTATAGAAATGTAAAAAAAAGCCACCTGGCTGACTGGTAAAAGTATCAGTTCCGAGTGGCAACACTGTGTATTAACATTTTGAAATGCTGACAGAAAATATGCAGCTACGAGTAACAGGTAAATTAAAAAAGAAAATCAGGCAAATAACACTTTTATGGAATCTGAACTTCTGTCTCATTTGTGTCTTTTATTTAGGTGTTCTGCGAATCATTGATAACTGGAACACATGTGTAAACCTATCAAGTTGGACTGTGTATTGCGTGTACTGAACTTCACTGAGATTTTGCAGTGTATTTCGAATTTTGTGGCGTTATTTACATGACCTGTACTTTGAAATGAAAGGGTAAGGTTGACAAAGTTACAGCATAGTTTAACAAGGTTTAGTGAGATAGTTCAGGTCGTCCAAGACAATGTGAGGATGATATACAAGACTTAAAACAAATGACGGGACGGACGAACATGCATCAAAGGTGAATGAAGATGATATTCTCACATGGCACACATAAATACATGGCCAAACTCTCTTTCTATCTCTCTCCTATCCCTCTTCTAACTCCTCACTTTCTTTCTTTCTCTCTCTCTCTCTCTCTCTCCTTCCTCGTCTGTTGTTACTACTACTACGACTACTTCTATTGCTGCTGCCGCTAATAATGCTGTTGCTGTCGCTGCCTTCACTACTGCTCCTGCTACAATAGCAACTAGAAGAACAACTTCTATTTCCTCTTCTATTATCGCTGTTGTTGTTGTTGTTGTTGTTGTTGTTGTTGTTGTTGTTGTGGTTGTTCTTTTTCCTCTTCTGCTGCTGCTGTTGCTGCTGCCGTTGCTGTTGCTGTTGGTGGTGATACTTCTACTACTATCACTGCCTCTACCGCTACAACAGTGACTACTGCGACTTCTTCTGAAGAGATATAAAATCTTCTTTCCAACCATCCCCTCCACCTCCGTCAATTTTTTTTTCTCTGCAGAAGTAATTGCTGTTATCGACATAGTAGTTTCCTTTACTGTATCAGAATCAGAATCAGCAGCGGTAGGAATATTCTTAGAGTAATGGTACTGCATTCAATGACAGTAGTGTTCACTGCAGCAACAGAAGAAGTGATAGCAGTACCTACTGGTATTGTTGTTGTTGTTGTTGTTGTTATTGTTATTGTTGTTGTTGTTGTTATTTATTATTATTATTATTATTATTGTTGTTGTTGTTATTATCAGTAGTATTTTTATTATTGTTGTTGTTGTTGTTGTTGTTGTTGTGGTTGTTGTTGTTGTTGTTGTTGTTGTTGTAGCAGCGACAGCAATGATAATAGTCATAGCAGTGGTAGTACTATTATCAGTTGTGATAGTGGTGCAGGAGCTGGTGTCGTTGTTGGTAGTGGTGGTTGAAGTGACGATAGCGGCGTGGTGGTGATGGTGGGTTGGTGGTGCTGATGATGCTGGTGCAGGTGGTGATAGTGGTAGAAGAGGTATAATGTCTTTTGAAAGCATCAGTAAACTTCTGTTATAACTAACGTTGTTGTAACTACTGTACTTTCTATGGTGGAGAATAGCTTACTAGACCTTATCGAAAGGAAGTCACTCCAGCTTGATTATGTCATGTGAGTAGATTTAATACACAGAACAATTGGAGACCAGTAGTATTTTCAGTTTCAGAGGTTTATTAGGCCGTGAGCCAAACAAAAAAAAACCCAAAAAACAACAAAACAACAAAGACCTACACTAACACAACATAAGTACACAATTCACAGAGAGGACAATAAAAAGCGTCACATATTTTTGTCTACATACACACAGACTAAATCTTGACATATCTGAATTTTTCCTCTTACACTCATCTAATTATCAAGGAAAATACAATTTACTGTAGTCTATCTCATTATTACCTGCACAAGGATAATACAAATAATACAAATACAGTTTTATCACCCATACATCTCCACGTCGTAATCTACNTCTTACACATCCAATTATCAAGGAAAATACAGTTTACTGTAGTCTGTCTCATTATTACCTGCACAAGGATAATACAAATAATACAAATACAGTTTTATCACCCATACATCTCCACTTCATAATCTACCGCTATGCAACTCTCTCTCTCTCTCTCTCTCTCTCTCTCTCTCTCTCTCTCTCTCTCCACCTCCTCCTCCTCTCTCTCTCTTTCTCTCCCCCCCTCTCTTATTCCCCTCCCCATCACAAATACAAAGACCGTTGATTTCAGTTCTGCTTGAGGAGCTAGAAAATGTGTTGTATAAAACTTAAGTCTACCTCATTTTTTTTTCATAGTCTCTTAAAATGTTATAGCACAAAAAGGATACCTCATTCATAACTTCCATGTTTTGTTTATTTTATGTGCTTATGAATTTGATCTTTTCTCTCTATGTACTACGGCAGTGACCGGCAAAGGACAGTTTCTTTTGTTCTCATCCAGAACAGTGAAGAAAGGCGTATAAAATACGTTTCTGATGTCAATAGGTTTATTTTCAGTATCGAAGGCTTCCGCACTGACGATGACATCTTTTATCATCTCTCAAATTACATTAACCCTGCATGCTCAACGTTACTAAGCATGTTTTCAGTACCAACACACTTATGTAGGTCTTACGGTGGTAAAAAATCCCAACATTATTGCACAGGCTCGCAACAGATATTAGAACTAAGTTGCTCTTCTTTTCCTGGCTTACCCGTTAGGGGTTTGGTTTCATAGGTACAGAATTGAATGAAAATATGACATTTTCATATGTCTTATGAGGCGAGAAACAAAATTGTCCTTTGGACAGATCATGCAGAATGAGCCCAATATCTGTGAACCAGACTGATACTCTTTCCTGGTTTTGTAATTTAAACCTGAAATTTGAATTAGAGACTTCCATTTCGGTATGACTTTCTGTATGGAACACTTGTAGTTAAAGAAGCTATTTAGGTTGTTTACGCATTTTGTTGTATCAGTTCGTAGCACGGAAGACCTATTTTTAAGCAGCATTTTTAATCAGCTTAAACTCATTGAATGCTTCTTGTAGGTGACCTTAAGACTTTCACAAATTTTTTCGCAGTCATCTATCACATATCTTTGCGATTGAAGCAAACCTTGTAGTCTTGCGCTCTCTTAGAATTGTATTTCTGCACTTTCCACTGGCATTTTCAGGGCTGTCCTACCGTCACCAAACAAAGGCTGGGAATCAGGCTTAATGGAGTCAGGCTGCAAACAAAGCAAAACTCTCCAGGGCAGGATCCTATCTCCGGCCCAGACTGGACTAATCTTCTAGCAGGGTCAACTATCCAACGCAGGAGTAAAAGATGGCAATAAAACCGCCTCTTCCAGTACCATCCCTCAATACACATTGCGAGCACAAAAGTAGTGTATGTATTTCATATCTATGCGTCCTGTATGATCGGCATGATGGTACTGATGACTTGTCAATATTCTTAAGAATCTAAATCTATTTCCAAAAATATTGTTCAGCTTACGTAAGACCCATGTCTGGAGCATGGCACCATGGAGGCAGCGTGGCCCTGTGGCTTTTGTGAATAGTTCTCATAAACAGACGACTGTCAGTCTCGGTTTGTGGGTTCGACTCACGGGGTGAGCGGTTTACTTTGTGGTATCTTTGGGAAAGACACTTTACTCCTATTTCCCCAGTCGACTCAGATGTAAATAAGTAGCCTATCTGACTTGAGAGCTGGTGGGACCAGAACGCTTTACTGCGGCGACTAACAATGACTTTGTGATGTGGTTCATTTATAAGATTGTAAATGTATACGTATAATGCATTTTGTTCTATGTATAACATTGTGTGGCTAAATAGAACAACTTCCCTACGGGATGAATAGAAAATGATATCCTACATGCCACCCACACAGGACTTATCCGAACCTAAGTGGGAACGTTATCATGATATGTAGATGGCAGCATAGACGCCTCTAAGAGGTGAAGATAACGGATTGGTGAGGCTGCAGACGCGTCAACATTTAAAACTTCTCCTAAATTTGGAGTTGAAATGGTAGTAGATGAAAACGTTGATACTTGAGTTGACCATTTGGAAAATATCCGCCACGTGGAGCATCATGAGGTATATGTTTTGATACCGTTTATTCAAGGTTAAGTCTTCTTCTATGAAGCCGGCAGCGGTTATCATGATCTTTGGCATGTTACACACGATGTATACAACAGAGATGAGGATCACTTGAATAACAACTTGAAGATCCTTGCCACTCAATTTACCAGAGCTGCCACGGCCGTCGTGGGTGATGCTGTGCAGGTCGCCATCCTCACGAAAACTACTTTTGATATCCATCCTCTTGTTGGTGTTTTGAGAACCTCCTTCAGTTTTTACACTCCTTTCGGATACCATGGACATTGAGGATTCTCTAAAAGCCGAAGATTTCCTGAGACACCTGGCCATGATGACTACACAGACTACCACGATGAACTGTGTACTGAAGGCGAGAAATGTATCTCTTACCCCCCAAACGATATCCTTGGCCAGTTCCCTACTAGGGGAAATCCAGAGATGTGGTCTAACCGTCTTGATACGGGCATCATATCGTTTGACCATTCCCATGAAATACATGATGGGGATGTACCCAAATACCGTGAAGAGGGAAAACGCCACCAGAATGTACACACATCTCCTCCTGGTAAAAGCATTCTTAAAGTGTAGAGGTTTGGCCACACACATGCACCTGGCAACAGCGAGAAAAGTGGTAATTAGTACCGTATTGACATACAGCATGATGCACACGTTGAAGAAGTAGATGTACACCCCATAAGGTTCCACGGGAAACCACGTTTTGTAATGTGACTTCATCTCCAGGACCATAAACCCACCAGAGACGGCACGAGGAACCATCGCCAGAAGGTAGAAGAAGTCGGAGAAGGACAAGGCAAGAAAGGATACGGAGACTCCGTCCTCAAGTCCCATAGAAATGAATGTTTTGATGTTGATCACGTTGCCAATTAGTCCCAGGAAGTCAAGTATGGCATTTACCACCCAGTAATACTCCAAGAAAGTCGTGAACTGATCCGCAGTCACCAAACCCCGCAACTCTATTGTGGTCAGCCATGTTATATTGTCGTATGCCATATTTGGTATGAGGATAGCTGGTGATTTTGTCTCTTGTGAAGATTTTTAGTCGGCGATCAGAGGCAACTGCAGCTTACATCGTACTTCGTAGATAAAGTAGGTGAAAATAGTCCTTACTCAGTCCGACAGATGCTAGTGAGGGAGTTTCGTGAGAAGATTACTTTGCTCTGCAACACAACACGTCTGCATGCAAACTGCAAAGAATAATGAATGTAAAACGATAACACTCCTATCAGCTCAGCATATGTTACATGTACTAAGAGAGCTTTGTGTGTAGATTACTCTCGACCGCAGTTTAAAACTAATTTTTGTAATAATCAACCTACCGACCATAAATGTGTTATCAATCTATAAAGAGCCTGGTAGAGGCGCCAGATATTGGCTAAGTCGAATATACTGTGGAATGATAGGCAGTAGATTCTGTTGAGAAATTTTTCAGCATTCGTCGAAGTCGATCGAGATATGAGCAATAGCTGTGGAACTCTAGTTGTAGATTCAAATGTGAAATATCAAAACAAAAACATGAAGTGGTGTTATGATTTAGGCGTCGCCCAGCTCCTACAGCATATCAGGAAGTACGTAAAAGGCCGAAACATATTTTGACGAGGGCTCTTCCTCTGATGACCTTTTATTTCTACTATCGACACCAGGGGTTTTCCTGTCTGAATTCTCCAATTTGCATGTCCTATTCCAAGGCTTGGAAGACAAAATGAGAAAATCGAATATTTAATGTGTAAGTTCTTTCAGATGAATCATTTAGCTTGATCCATGATGTATAATGCAAAAGTTAGGTAACAATAGCCTGAGGTCTGAGGCTCTGACAATACCTAAAGAGAATGTTGACCAGTTAGTTAAGAATAATTTCGGCGCTTGGATGCAATATCCAGATAAACACTGCCCTGAGAGAAATTCGGGTCTTGACGCCTTTGAACTGCCAATTACGTAGAGCATATTATTTCTAACACCTCAGACCTCTAACTTCAACAATTTCTGGTATGAGAGCAAATTATGAGATATTTCTATAAATAATTCATCGGTAGGAGCACATATGGGATTATTGCAGGCACTATGACAGCACTTCACAAATATCACTAATGAGATAATGAGCGCCCTAAATCAACATGAGCCAATATTGGACTTTTGCATCAAGCAATGTCAGTACCCAAAAAAGCGATAAACCTTCCTTTTTTTGAAGGTAGTTCAGTGCGTTCTGACGCAGCAGACCGATTTCTATTATAGGCTTACATCATACCATATTTCAGAAGTAGAGCTTAATTCCAAAGAACAGCTTTGGGAAATGCACTTTTACAACAGTGTGACAGTTTTTTGCTTCCCCCACGAACTTTGGATTTTGGATTTTCTGGATACTGCACAAGTGACGATTTGAAACGTTAGATATGTCGCACGTCGAAGCGTGGAATCGGTAGTGGCGGAGATATGTCTATTTTTGAAAACTGTCACAAACAACAGTGTAAAACTGAGAGAGAGATTTTTCTTTACTGAGGGGAAAAAATGACATGAGAAAAAGCAATGGCTGTCTTAGGGATAGAGAGCTTTGTGGGTTATTTTTCCTTATTTTAACGGAGAAATCGATACGTAAGAACTTTACAACAAATTATGAAAACAACGATTTAGGATGAATCCTTTTGAGAAAATACCTTGTAGCTTGTCAAAGCGACCAGGCAAATATAATAATGACATCAAATTTGAATTGAAAACACCCGAAAAAGCATTTCATATAATACGTATATAAATACTTCAGTTATTCATATCACGTGACCATGCACATCTATACACGCGCCGTGCATAGACAAGTCACGTACATCAATATCAGAGATAGTATCAGTGTCAAATTTACGACATCAACAGGCACTGCTTTGAATTTCTTTCCTCATCACTTTAAGAACAGGAAATTTGGTTTCCTTCAAGTGAGCACAATATTAGCTACAATAGTCCAGTTTTTTTGCCTAAGATTTAGCAAGATAAGACTGTGAATACAAAAATGAAATCAACCCCTCCATCCTTTACTCACCAAAAATATAGGCAAATAAATAAGTAAATACTCTAAAATAAAATTGATGCCTCGTGTTAACTTTTAATTTCATCGACATTGTTTTGGGTGCTCATATATTTATAACTGGAGCAAATTTATAAACTTTCTTGTATTTTGTATCATGAATAAGTAACTTCTAACTCTTCAACGCCTTCGATGTTTATAAGGAAAATGGTTAATCTGCCCTATATACTCACCGATTTTTACAGACTTACAAGAGATTAATTATTTGCAAAGAATAACTCTTGGATGAGTCCAGCCTGTACCGCCGAAATGACAATGTTGCAACTGAAACAAGAACCTTTAAATATTCTCTGTCTCATGTAACATAGAAAACTTAAACCAAAATAAGGAAAAAAAGGCTCTGGTATTTTGATTAGTTTATTGCTGTCACATAGACCAAATTACCAATAATGCTTTGAAATTCGAGTCAGAAATATCTATAACATAATAAAGACCCATCCATGGAAAAAAAAATTGACTTGACATCTAGATTTTTCAACTCCCTTCTCTTTTCCCTCCCAAAACATGCATTTCATGCGTTTGGTTGCACTTCACCTGCCCCATCCCCTTCCGTGGCCAACTTCAACCGCACAGACGAAAGCCTATTCTTTCTTTCTTTCTTTCTTTCTGTCTTTCTTTCTTTCCTTCCTTCTTTCTTTCTTTCTTTCTTTCTTTCTGTCATTCTTTCTTTCTTTCTTTCTTTCTTTCGTTTATATCGAGATCCATCGGAAAAACCGTTAGTACATTACCCTCCCTCACACCTTCCCCCCTCACCCAATGACGCCCATGCTTCAAATAAGCCCCTAACCGAAGAAAATTATAGCCCACAGCAAAATGACACTGATTTTAATGTTTTCTATCAAAGCAATTTAGAAAGAAAAGAACAACTGCTTGCCATGTAAGTGAGACACTTTTCGTTCACAATTCCATTTCACTTAAATTGTCGGCAGTTTAGGCTTTTACCATTCCTTATGGCACAACAAACATCCCGATAATTGTCCGCTGGCGTGCATCGAAGGGGTTCTACGTCAGAGGTGGAAAAAGGGTTGGGGTGAGCAGCACAGAATAGAAACGTCTATTGAGTCAGATAGTTTGTAAATTTGTTCAGTGACAGGTGGGTGGGCCGGGCATCAAGAACAAGAAAACCGAAGACCATAAAATATATAGGTCAATTCTAAGCTGTATTTACTGCCTCCGCTAGGAGACGCCAAGTCTAGGCCGTGAACACTTTTTAAATAAGACGATTGCGTAGAGTGGCCAGTCTCGTTATTTTAGAGTCTTTGATTAGACTGTGTGACAGTCGCTAGGCGATATTGATTGACAAGTGTCAAGGAAGATATGTATTGACGCGAACATGGGTCAGTGATCTCCGAAAGCTTGAACAGGACTTCCGTCATTAGAAACGCCGGCAGTGGCGGATCCAAGAGAGGGGACCCCGCCCGCAACCTCCCCAACCGGCTAATCCGCCAGCCAGCCAGCTAGTCAGCCAGCCAGCCAGCCAGCCAGCCAGTCAGCCAGACAGACAGACAGACAGACAGACAGACAGACAGACAGACAGACAGACTGACTGACTGACTGACTGACTGACTGACTGACAGGTACTCATTTACGCCTGAGTGGAATAAAAATTGGAGCAACAACCTGGAAGCCGAACTCACAAACCTCAGACTTCAGTTAGTGAAGACGACTGACATGTTTCACTGCAACTTTACTTTTTAAGTGGTGATGGCGGTGGTGTATGTAATGTGGTGATAAAACCACCTACGTGGCGATTATGGTGGTGGGAAGGGGAGGAAATGTAATGATGGTGGTAGTAGTGGTAGTAGTCGTGGTAGTCATTTCGTGGCAGTATTCGTAGTGGTGGTGATAGTGGTGGTAGTGGTAATAGTAGTGAGGTTTGTGCAGACAGTATTGATGGGGTCGGTGGCGAATGTAGTGTAGTTGTCATGGAAGAGTGATGATGGTAGCAGTAACTATGGTTAGCTTGATGGTGACGATGGTAAACTTGTTGACGGATGTAGTAACGGTGCTGATGCTGGTGATTACCATAGTGGTAAAGTAGTACTGGATGAGACTGAAATCGTTCTGGTTAGAACCGTTAGCAACCAAAAGGTGCTGAAAGTAATGATGCCCAAAACCAAAACTGAATCCGACGGAGAAGAAAAAATTTTTTTGGTCAAAGGTAACTAACCAATAAAAAGACATATTAGCAGCCAGTACAACCGTATTTATCTCCCATTAATATCGCCAGTCTTTTTAATGGTTATGTCTGTAACATATCCCAGATTGGGAATATGTACTTATGTACAAAACAATTAAACTATAACAAACAACTAAGACAATACGAACAATCAACAGAACAACCGATCAGGCTCACACATTTATTAATCATATTAATCAATACAATAAGTACAAGTATATCAAAATACTATTTCCACTGCCTTCACAACATCACTTAAATTATGACACTGGCCTCAGCCTCAGCACTACCCCTTAGTGCGTTTGACGTTCTAGTTCCCAGAACGGAGTACTAGTGACTCTAAACACGCCAGAACACCTTACGATTTAAGGTACAGCTCAGTAACTCATTCTATTTCATACACATCCATATATACATGAAACTTCTCTTCCCTGAACATTACGAGATTCGCGAATGCTTTCGCCAAATCTCTCAGCTTGGAGGCCCCTATCTGGTCCTCTCAGGCCCTCACTTTCCCTGGCCTGGAATCGCCTGCCCACTACGGCTGCCTGGGTTACTGGCTTCACTGGCACTGTCTGGCCTCAACACTATACATTCGACGGTGGCTTCTAGCCCACCCCGTCACCAGCTCTTGCTGGCTTATTCTCAGAGCCTGACTGCGTCCGTCTACTCAGCTCGACGTCTTAGATCGCAGTGAAGTTACTACACAGACTTGCTAGTTAATCAGCCCCTACAACTCCACGCTTTGTTCCCATGATAGTTAGCAGTTTTCATGCTGCTGACTGTTCACAACAAATAGACAGCATTCCGCTTAATAACAACTTGTTTATAGATACCGACTATCTGACTCGTGACAATGTCCCTTAGACCGCTGATTGCTCTCAGTAATTTTCTTGATTATTTCCCTTGGATCATGACTGTAATCGACCAAGTCGCGACCCACTTCGAAGTTTTAATGACTTACTTGATGTCCGCCAACAATATTAAAACACAGTAGAGCTTCAAGAACTCAGATGGTATGTTGTGATATTAATATAGTTTACACAGTGTTGTAATGGATGAGATTATAATCGTTCTGATTAGAACCAGTTACAACCAAGAGGTGCTAAAAGTAATAATGCTCTAATCCAAAACTAGATCTGAAAAAAATAAAAACTTTTTGGTCGAAGGGAATTAACTAATGAAAAGACATATCAGCAGCTAGTACAACCATTTTTGTCTCCCATTAATGTCGTCAGTCTTTTTAATGGTTATGTCCCTTCGACCGCTGATAGATTCTGTAAATTTTTTGATTATTTCCCTTAGCAGTCATGAAGGTTTGTGACACCTTTTAGAAGGGCAAATCACTCATAGTGTACAACCCTATTAATCCGCTATTATATAAAATCCCCCTTTTTTGGGGCCCTGCCAGCCAGTGTTAGGGTGTAGAAATGTGTAAAATGACCTGTGATCTAAATAAAGCATCCAATTTTGAAGTTTCAGGTACAATTTGAGCCTTCTAGATACAAAAATAAAATGTGTAGACCTATGTATTCGCACTCGGTCAAAACCAGCCAAATGAAATTTTGGGGACCAAATCAGAATTTGAGGTGATCTTTTTCAAAAGACATTTGTGAAAAATTTTGGGCGTTGACCCCCCTTTTTCTTCCCGTTAAAAGATCGGGCAAAAGAAGGACTTTAACCTCCATGGAAGAAATTTCCCCAAATCACAGTGGTATATTTAGAATAACGCAAAATGTTAATAGGGCCAAAAGAAGAAAAAACAATAGGTGTCAAAGACCTGAAAGAGTAATGATGGCAGTAGTAGATGTGGTTAGCCTGAAGGTGGCGATGATAATATTGGTGACAGATATAGTTACCGTGCTTATGTTACTGACGACGACGGTAATGAGTTAGCAGCGGGTGAGGTCGGAATAGTTTCGGCTGGAACTCGTAGCGAATAAAAATTACTGGTAGTCATAGTCCTCTACGCGAATTGCTGGATCAAGGCAAAGGGAAGTAACCAATGAAAAGACACATATGCAGCCAGCACATTCATATTTACTTCCCATTAATAGTCTTTTTAATGATTACGTCCCTTCGACCGCCAACTCCATCTCAGTAATTTTCTTGGTTATTTCCCTTAGACCGTGATGGCAATAGAACAAGTTGCGATTCATTTTCAGTTTTACTCACCCACGTTCCGCCTACAATTTAAAGATACAGTAAAACTTATCCAACTCAGATCTCAAAAAATGGGCTCCTAAAATCATGTTCATATGATTAAATCAAATGACGGATCAGTGAACAGCAAGTATAAGCGCTTTAAGGCTGGTCATACATGACCGCTCGGGTTAATTCACTCCTACAATAGAATCTCAGATAACAAGTATGCCCTTGGTGTATAGGAAATGTATATTTACTGTTGAGGTGTACTGAATAAGAAGGTCCGCCAGTTTGATACAAGTTGCAATTAAAAAGAGTGGCGATTATCCAACACTTTTATTTAGAAGAGTAGCATTTCAGTAAATGGAGGCGTGTTCCTTCTGGACAGAAAAACGCGTAACATGGCCTCGTGGAGCTTTCGGTCTGTTGTCGGCTTTGTGTTCGCGAATTACTGAATACAGTGAAAATTAAACAGTCAGATTAATAAGACTATATTTCCATCTTAATTAGCTATGTACAAAAACATGTATATTATTCAATTACGATGAGCATTTTAATGCAGTCACAACAATCTTCAAGGATATGACGGTTTGAAGCCAGTTAACGTAAATTACAACGCTTTATAGGAGTAAAGAAATCTACAGTGTTCTTCTGTCAAGACCTTCACTATATACATACAATAGTCTTTATCCGTAACAATGGTCAGGCAGTCAGCAATATTTTTGGTGTGTCAAGGAATTCAGTAGCACCAATAAAAATACCATTATTATGTCCTCACTGAGTTGCTCAAGCCAGTATGGCACGAAAATATGCCTTAACATTACGTTCATACTGGGAACAGCCTCACATGGCCAAAACTGTAGGCTTTTGAATATGGCAGTTAGAATGTTCATATTTTTCTAAAAACGTAAACTTTCAAAGGGTGAAATCTATCTATCCTTATCCTCATATATACACTGCATGCTATAAACATTGATCTGGCAGCACAAATACAACTCTTCCCCCCAATAATTTGGCTTAACCTCAAAAGCAAACAGTGTAAAATCTATCTAATCAGGCGAATGATTCTGCAATCCGTATATTGATTTTATGAAATAACAAATGACAAAGTCGTTTAAAGATGATAAACATGGGTATTTAATTTCTCTAACCACATACTAATGACCTTTCCAAAACATCTTCAGTGCTTACTAATCTTTTAATCAGGCAACAATACGACCAGATACGAGGGTTAGAGTCAAACATCTTAAATAGGTTGTGGCAATGATATCCTATTGATTCTACCTATTCTGTCTTACTTAATGCGAATAATAATAATATGATGTTTGTCACCCTAATGTTTTTTCGATCACGTACCAAAAAATCAAATAAAAATAGTGTCCCTTAAAGAAAATATTGGTCATTAAATATGGGGGAGCTCTTATTCAGTTGCTAGTAACTCCTTACCCTTTAGTCCGACTTCAGTGATGTTAGTATTAGAATAAGTGGGAGGAAATGGGCCATTCTAAAACCAAACTTTTGTACACAGTGACACCACCAGAACGTCATGATAGGGAACGAGGACTCAATGAAGTGGAATTCCCAAAGTGCAGGTGACCTAAGAATTGTAAGACTTTACTCTGAACTGACATCTGGGCTTAGACGTCTTGTAAAGTCACAAAATCAACAATAATTAACATAAACAAAATAACCATCAAAATAACATTTCGTGAATATAAGTGTTTCTGTGATACAATAAAACTAATCTAAAATTTACCTTAAAATTATTTACACTCAGACGCATTCTTGCCTGACACTCAGATCAGAGCATATTTACTGTAACATTCTATAACATAAACATTGGAAGGTTTAAGGTTCTGAGTTCGTGCTCAGTTACAGAGGAGACTCATTTCTGGCGGTTCCAGAAAAAAATAGGTTGGCCTTTGAGTGGAATACTTACATGGTACTGTGCATTCAGTATGTTCGAATTCTGCCCTGAAAAGCATCCATGTAGACTAAAGCTGCTTAAGATCACATAGCAGCCATGCCATCGTCAAAACATCACCACACAATCAGAGGCTGTTATTACTAAAAGAGAAAGGGAAACCCCATCCGTTTTGTCTTTCTCACTTTTACTTATTGATTTAACAAATATTCTTGACTTTTTCCAATTCAATTTTGTTGAAATCAAGCAAAAACAAAAACAAAGTTAAAGGAGAGGTGCATAGCATAATGGCACAGAAGGAACCCTAAAATTAGATTAAGAAGTTTTACTGACCGTTGATGAATAATGTTACAGCTTTTTAAGGAAATCATAATGATGTAATTGCACATAAAGAGAACGGGATACTTTGAGAAAGTAGAGGTGGTTAAGTATACAGGCCAATAAGTGACCTTTAAACTATACAGCCCGCACCATAATGCACTTTTTATGTTGGATTTCATGATGTGATAATAGACTTCTAATGTCAACCGAAATATTCAGAATAATAATATGATGATCACTTTCCGCAAAATGTGTACGAGTACCAGATAATTTTGCCACAGTTGCTTGCACTGACATGCAATGAAGTAATTTGAAAAGTTCTACCACTGCCAGAATTTTGCATCACGTAATTGTAACAAACTGAAATGAGGTTCTGAAACACCAGTTATAAACATGTCAAGCGATTCTAAATCAATGCATATTGAGATTGTGGGTGAAAATGCCAGTGATTGTTGGAGCGGAGAGAAGTGTTATTATATCAACATAGCCAGTGTCAATTCATCCACAACACAATCTTACTGCAAAATGGAAATAAATATACTGTTGGCTTGACTTTTTCTATGTATGAAAGTCGGACATCATAATTTTACATGATAAATTAGCAAACACTGCAAATGTATCCTGTCAAAATACAATATTGTAGGCTAATTCCTTGTCAGACAAATTGCAACATACGTAGCACAGTGCTTTTCATCATTATATTAAATCTAGATCTGTATCTTATTTAACAAAAGTCAAGCTTTCTGTGCATAGTAACCCGTTTGCCGGTGATTCAAAAAATAATAATTCTTCCTAAAATGCATGCACTTTGTTGTCTGTTTTGCTGAAGAAAATGTTACCTCAAAAACAATCGAAACTATTTTTATCAACAACAATAACAACAACAATAACAAACGCTTAACAATAACAGTAATCTACAAATTGTCAGTTACAAACTAAACTGACATTTGATCTTCACTACAATTCACCACATTTGTAACTCAGAGTCTAGGTAAAGTTTAGTCCAGTCTCATATTTAACAAAAAAATAAGCCTTATTGCGACAAAATGTAATTTCATCATTTAGAAATATAATTTGTAACATTGCATTAATCTTCTTGATAACACGCTATTGCCATTGTAATCGTCAGCCCTACATCGCTAATCATGAAACAAGAAATTCGTGAATACTTAACACCTGGCTGTAGGTACGAGACTTCTTCAGCTTTCAAGACGTACGTGGCTATGTGTGTGTGTGTGTGTGTGTGTGTGTTTGTGTGTGTGTGTGTGTGTGTGTGCGTGCGTGCGTGCGTGCGTGCGTGCGTGCGTGCGTGCGTGCGTATTAAAGAAATATTTAGCTTACATGCACAATGGGAATTCCACTTCATTCAGTTCTCGTTTCATCCTGTGACGTCGTGCCGCGTCACTGCGTTCCAAAACTCCGAATTTGAATTGACCTATACTAATTCATGATAAAAACATGATTAGTATCAGGTTAACAGTTTGGAAGTTACTGGCTACTGAATAACTGCACCCCTCGTTTTCTTTAGAGAATACCTTTCATTGAGTTTTAAGGTATGTTAGCCAGAAACCTCGAAGTGATACACCGTATATTTGTACTGAGTACATTTTAAATAGATAAGAAATCATAGTTACTACCTATTCACCACATTTTCCTCTCGCCTTCAGATTTGGTTATATAACTATTTGACTTAAATTAATAAGCAATTTACATACTTTGGCCTAGTAATCTTAGTATAATATGCCAGGTAGAGGAGTTGTTTGATAGCCTCATTTAATTTGCCACTTCTTAAAAGCTGCATCTGGACACATGAATCATGTTCATATGTCGCGTGGTTCGATAATTTTCACTGTGGTTGTGTTTGAGGTTCACGTCAAAATTTAGAGGATGGAGTTATTTTTGTGATGTCCGATTCTACATTGTGGCAAGCAGTGGATATTATGAGCATAAGATTTGGTAGAATTCACAATAGGGACGCTTTTGTTAAAATGTGGATGTTCTATTAAAATGCCCATAGTTCTGGCTATGTGAGACTTGTTTCAAAATGAAAGTATCATTAGTACATATTTTGTGCAAAACCACCAACATTGGTGCGCATGTTTTCTGTTTCGCTTTCAGCCCTCAGAACAAGTAGGTAGACATTATGTCTTTTATATTATGCCATATCATGTTATTTATTACATTCTTGATGTTTCAAAACGACAAAATATGATTTCAATTATTTTTTTCAATGAGCAACTCATATAAAAATCTATAAATTGCAATAAAGGAAAGTGCCTGATGTCAGATTCTAGTAGACTTTTTTTGGCCCATCATTCACCATGTCCACTAACACCTAAATCCGTTGAGAAACCTTTTGTTAGAATTTTTTTGGAGGTTCGGATGGTTATTTTCATATATCTACCCGACTACCTCAGAGATGCTTCAAGTACTGAGCTAAATTTATTGTCAGTGGTCTGTGGTCATTGCGGGTCAGTAGAACAACTGTGACCGCCGGAAGTTTGCCCAGTTAAGTACATTGCAGACACCAACTGACACTGGCATGGTCTCCCACACTTCTTGGGTGTACTGAGGACTGAAAGAAGGGCACGCGGGCGTACGTCAATATGCGATAGACCCCTTAAACGCCATCCGCATTTTTGCAATCTCTGGTTATTTGAATATATTTGTTACAGTCTAGAATACTGTATTCTATGAACAGTAATAATAATAATAATGGGATTTATAAGTCTGGTATCTGGGTAATGCCTGCACACTCGACTTCACACTCTTATTTATCCCAGCAGGCCCAATCACTATAGGACTTTCCCAACCTCCTAGGGAGCCAATTTCAGCTAAGAGAATATATTTCACTGCCTACAGCGAAGAACCTATTTTACCGACGTGTAAGCTGCAGAAAATTTAAATGAAATTCTCTCCGAAGGTACTTATAACATGACCATGGTTGGGAATCGACCCCACGATCTTTAGATCTTGACTCCAACACCGTAAACATTCGGCCGCGCATTTAAGATAAACTTGATACTTGAAAGACCTCGTGTCACCGTGACCAATCCATGCTGGGATAGTTGGAGAATGATATCCCGTTATAGCTACCGAGTCAATCTAGGCCCTACAAATGTTTGTTTTGACAAATCACTATCAGCGGAGATCACCAGCGATTTGGCATGACGGTGCCGCGGTGTCATATCTATCAACTAATGTCGCACCTCACCCCGTCAGTGGTGGAAGCTCCGTGCAAAAATGTCGTAAACTTAAAAGGCCAGTCCACTGTGTAAAAGGAGAGAGTAGACAGGATGGGACAATTTGTTTTTTTTTTTAATTCATTGGCACACTTCGTACCCATGCACAATTGTTTTGTAGAATTTCACGAATAAAACATTATTTCCATACCGCATAGTAACTTTGCAAATAGCTAGCCCTCTAATGCGCCTCAGGTGAAGAAAACTGATACAAAGTAAATTGATTTAAAATTATGAAATCAAGACTAAGTTGAGACAGTATTATTTGTAGGTTGGGCTTACCTTCCGTTGGCACCGATCGGATGGCGCAACTTTACGATGACAACATGTAAGGGCTTGTCAGACATTAAGAAAAAAGAAAAAAAACTATGACGTCACTCAGTCGGCCATTTTGTCTGAGGCTAGAAAGGAAGTAATCAAACTAATGAGATCACAGTAAGCGAAAAAATAGGAAAATTTATAGAAAGATTCGAAATGAAACGACTGTAGTTCGACAGAGAGTCATTTTGTTAGTTGAGGAAATTTACTTCGTACGGAGAAAAACTACAAGCAATTTACCAGAATAGCCGGACTAGACCTCAGTTACCAGACCACGTGACAAAGTGGGAATACCCATTCATGTACTGACAGCATCGTTCACCAGCGCCCCTGTGGCACAATCTTACACAGTCACGCTCATAGCGCCTCTACCGATAACTGCTGGACGCATTCTGCGCCTAATAAAGCCATGACTACTTGTCACTTTCGCTCCAGTGTCCGATTTTCTATCAGCGAAATTCTTAAGAGTGCGAGGGCCCCTCATGTAGATAAACAATGCTCACTTTTAGAGTGGAAATTTGTAGATTTGTTAATACCTATTCTTCAAGCAACCGCCCAGACTTTCGCAGAATCGCTACGACTTTTCTTTCTTTTAAACGTAAACTACATGTATTCCTTAAGTTCGAAACACAGCGTAGTCGAAAACACGACCAACGAAGATGTAGCACTGTAGTGTGGTGACTTGTGTACTGAGGAAAAACACCTGTCTACTTGTAAATGGAAGTCTTCTCCAAACTTTTGAAGTTTTGGAACTAGGAAATGCTGATAGCGCGGTGGCGCGGTGCAGCCCATGCGCTGTAACGCTGTTTGAGTGACTTGAGAATGACTCTCAATTTACGTCTGTTCTGCACAGACAGTTCTACATTCTGTCGCACTTGCCCCCATAGTCTGCCGATGAGATATTAAGTGTGTAGGCTCGTGTCAAAACAGGCTTAACTCGCATTCCATCCTCTATGGATCGTAGAGCTGGAGACAGGCACTCCCAGTGTTGTACGCTTGACTCCGCTTAATCGCAACCTGTTTAATAGCACTGTTCACTTAATTGCAACAGCGTTTTTTTTTTCAGAACAGTGATAGATTATGCAAGATAAAGAAAGCAAACTGTGTTATTTTAATGCACCCTCCGATTAACTGAACGTTTTCCCTATGCATTAATGGAATTGCGATTAAGTGGAATCGGCTGTTACTAATGGTTGGCACCGCCAACACCAGCCTTGCATAATGTGTCACATTTCGTTTTCAAAATATGATGAGTCTGATCTGATGATCACCTGTCTACAAAGGTCAGCTCGTTATAATGGACAATGAAGGGACTCTGAGTGTATCACTAATGTCTCTAACGGCCTCGTTGGGCGTAGCCCTCCATGTGGCTTTCAAGTAATGGATTTCATTGGTTTACTCAGACAGACACATGAATGACTATCAGATGCCCTCCGACAAAACGACTTAACTTTGCCAAAAATGTTTTTTTTGTTTAAATTAATGGTTCTGTTAGAATATAGCTCTTTGCTTCAACATTTTCTTGGTATTAAATTTATTTTATTGTATCAGGGCCAGAAACATATTCTATTAGAAACTGAATTGAATATTGACATTAGAATCACGAATGTGAAAAAGTGATTTTGGCGAGAAAACCAGTATAAGCCATCCTGATTCAACCTGAAAAAAAATGTTTTTACTTCTTTATTACTTTAAATGGCCACTTACATGGACCTTTCAGTTAATTGCAAGTAATTTCAGGTTTCGTTGACTTGCATTTTAAACGGCGTCGACAGTAGCGGATTTAGTCATGGATACGATGGGAACATGACCAGGTCCCGCCACTGTAGGCAGCCCAGGGCAGGAGGAAGAGAGAAAACAAAGTAAATGGGACAAATTTAGAGGAGAAAGGAAAATGAGATGGGAAGAATGGGGAGAGAGAGAAGAAGAGATAAGAGATGGGAGGGGGCGGAAGGGTGGGAATGAGCTGGACCAATATTAGTTATTATTTTTAAACTTGCTGCCGTAACAGATTTTGTCGCAGTCAAGAACTTCTTACGGAGTGGAAGGGGACCCGTATTATTCGTGCCCAGGGCCCCGGCAATTCCAAATCCGCCCCTGGGTATCAATTATACACTGTGAAGTTTCTTACACTTCTGGGAGAGTCTTGAAAGAAATAAGTGAATGTGTCACCATGTGTTTTGTTTATAAATGTCAATCATCGATGACCTAGATTAAGTTGGAAATCCCAAGATGTCCCCAAGAAGTCAACACATGGGTTTGTTTGATTTGTTCTTATCTTTGAGTGTTTCCTTAACTATTAAAGTATTTTTTCAATAAAAATCAGCGACGTAAAAATAATGTAGCAGAACTCAGAATTTCCAGCGCAGAATGTCAGACATATTGAATGACATCATTAGATTGAGAAGACCTCAAATGACGTCTCCCGATCAGCCACCAGGACATTCGATCCCTTATTGGTTACTGGCATCATTGTTTTTTCTTCTTTCCGCCCTATAAACATTTCTGTGTTATTTTACAAATATCGTTGTGATTTCGGGTGTTTTTCTCAGGGAGGTTAAAATACTTCTTTTGCCCGGTCTTTTAAAAGGTAAAATAAGGAGGTCAACGTCCAAAATTTTTCACATATCTCTTTCAAAAGTAATCATCTCGAAATCTGATTTGGTCCCCAATTTTTCATTAGGCTGGTTTTGACCGCGTGCTAATACATAAGCTTAACACACACTTTATTTTTCTATCTAGAAGGCTCAAATTGTACATTTTACTTTAAAATTAGATGCTCTATTTAGATCACAGGTCATTTTACATATTTCTACACCCTGACACTGGCTGATAGCCCCCCCCCTTCCCCAAAAAAGGGGGATTTTATAATTATATTAGCGTATTAATTGGGGTTGTACAAAATCAGTGATTTGGCTCTCTAATAGGTGCCTGAAACCTATTTGCCAAGATCTCAGAGTAAGGTTCGAAAGCATAAATGACTGAGTAATACAGTACTTATATTATAGTTACTGGAAAACAGCTGCGAAGTAAGTATAAAGTGGTCGGCGCTGGGGGAGATGGAGGATTCCACAGAACAGGCCTAGGTTAGCATTATTTTTTCTTTCAGAAAGGTCAATTTTCAACATATCAAATTTTTTAAGTCTGCGAACTGGTGGGTAAACTTAAACAAATAAATCATCGCAAAGTCAGCAAGTTTTTCAGTTACAAAAACTTTCGAAATCAAGAAGTCCTGCTGTGTAAGAAGCTATTCAATAATTCCAGTCGATTTAATCACCCGATTTTGACAGGGTTTAGAGAAGTTCTTCCGGAAACGAATGATTAGTGTCGCATAGACGCAATACAGTGGAGAAAAGATCCGCGATTGCCAGCCCAAATAGATTGTGTAATAACAATGCGGTTTATAAGTCTCTTTTCTAGGCTCATGCCCCCTCATATGACTTCACACTATTATTTCTCGAGCAGACCTGATCACTCTATGACTTCCTCAATTCCTTGATGAGCATACAGTGTGGCTGCCATTTAAAGGCGGTGATCTCTAGAATTCTGGAATATCTTCCACCGCCTATGGCCAGGTATCCATTTAACAGAGGGGTGGTCTGAGGATAGTGTCTATGAAAGTTTTGTAGGTCCTTTTTGTCAGGAACTTCCTGAGCTGAACAAACCCAAGTGGTTCTACAGTCTGTGCTGCCCAGTATTCACATTTTTTCCCAGTTCACTATAGATATTCTTCTGTTGATAGTTACGATCCTCATGTTTATCTGTTAGTATCCAGTAAGGAGAATGCACATTTTTTTTTTTGCACATTGTAATGTCAAAAAGAATGCATTTCGCCACTGGGTCACATTTTTTGCAGGGCACTGTGTATATTCTATCCGATGACTGGCATTCTCACACGAGTTCTGGATTCGTCACCACTTCAACAGTTTCTTGTTGTTGTGGGCGTATTATCGCCTCCGACATTGGCTGTCGTCGGCGAAGCTAATTAAAGTTCTCGAAAAAGCGTCAGTGGTAATCGGCCCTACCTTGCCTAGAATGACACTGGAACATGTCTTTGGATGGGTCTACATTGACACTAATGCCAGCTCATCGCTACTCCCCTGAGGGTATGGTTGGTATCGCTTTAAAAATGCAGCCGATGTCGCTACGAATGGTTACGTTTCGGTTTATAGCGTATTCCCTTTATGTCGAAGTAGCTTGAACGTGACAAATTAAATAAAAAAAACAAGAAAAAGCTTTTCTCAGAAATTGTTCGAAAGAAATTCTATAATTCTAAAATCACAATGGATATTGATTAATATGAAATACTTTGTTAGCAACCAGTGACCAATTAACTCATAGTGGTTTTATGAAAGCAAAAAAATGAGTCTAAGTTCCCACCAATTTGCTGGCATATTTTGTTTGAAACAAATGACCAAACTACATCGTCATCCATTTTCACAGCCTCTCTTTTAGGAATGATTTGTTCAAATGCATCATCATAGGTAAACACTGCGAAAAAAAAAAAAAAAGCTGCCAAAAATATTTTCTCAACGTCAGCACCTCTTAAATACCGCCAAAATTGAGAAATCGGCCTTAACGTCAGCTTGGATGCTATCAGCACAACAGCTAATGACGTCATCCACATAGACGCCAATTTAAATTTTAAAAAAAGCCCTTACGGATGTGGATAATTTCATTTTCTATAACTTCGGAGGCAGGAGATAAACAGCTACTGTCAAAAGAAGAGTCAGTTGCGGTGAGTTTGTACGTCATGCAGCAAATTTGAGCAAGATCAGTTGAGAAAATCAACTCACACGGCTCTGTTCAAAATCGCAGGAATTTGTTTCTCTTTTTAATTAACAGATTCTCGATTACTTGTAGTTGACATGCCCAGGTCAAATTCTGTGACGTTCTCTACTCCAGCCGGAGACTACCTTCTTCAGGTCTATGTGGCCAGTGGCTAATACAGCCGGGTTTCCCCCAAGTCTATCAGTGACAACTAACTAATTTGAGGGCTGGCCCCCCATGGCACATGAGAGGTGGCAGGGGCAAGAAGCCACAGAGGAGAGGGTTCAGTGGGTCTTGAGGACATGCTTATCATCACGGCAAGGACATGACAAGCTACTCTTTGACGTAGGACCTCCTCATTCATAAGCAATAATTTCAGCCAAGAATCACCCTTCATTATGTACGTCCTTCTTCTCCTTCTTGTTCTTCTTCTTCTTCTCCTTCTTGTTCTTCTTCTTGTTCTTGTTCTTGTTCTTGTTCTTCTTCTTCTTCTTCTTCTTCTTCTTCTTCTTCTTCTTCTTCTTCTTCTTCTTCTTCTTCTTCTTCTTCTGCTACTTCAGATACCATGCCGAGTGGCGTAAACGCGCACGGACCTCCATTCCTGTCTGTCTGCTGTGCACGATTGTTTTGTGTCCTAATCCAACTTACCACTCCATCCAGAATTTTCTTCCGTCTTCTTCTGATTCTTTTACCTTTTGGTTTTCCAGCTCTCTTACCAAATGTTCTAGCTCTTGTCTTCTCATTACGTGTTATATGAATTTCGATTGTCTTCTCCTCACCAATGTAAGTAATTTTCTTTCAAGATTAGTATCCTTCAAGACCTGAATTTTATGTTTCCTTCCCTCAAAATGATGTTAACGTTACGAAATGTCATAGTGCGCAGGCCTACCCTTGCCATAACAATCCATATAACAACTGAAAATAAAACTCCTCTCTAGCATCCGTCTCGTTGTACGAGGTCATATTTATCAAAACAGGTCACATGCAAATTTTAAATATTATCTTCTTGCTCAGAATTTTAGGGCCAGGCCTGAGGCATCAGCTTCCTGTACAACTGGATAAACCAAAGTGCATATTATACGTAACATATTTATCTTGAACAGTTAGGCCTCTTCGTGCCACTAAACTCTTTATGTAAAATGCCGGTTTTCTCCAAAGTTCATTGATGCAGAATACAACGTTTTCAACAATAACGACACATAAACAGTTCTCAATTGATCACCGACAAAGGTCACTTCCGGTGTAAGCCAAAAAATAAATGTAAATGTAAATAGCAGTGTAACTGCGTAACCAAATCTCTCATCTTACTGTAGAAATGTATTCGCCAATAAAAGACACCGTGACAGACCAAAATAGCCAATCATATTGCTCTGACAATGGAGAAGTAGAAAACGTTTGCAATGATTTTTGGAGTTATGGCTTGCTATGACTGGATGACCGTGCATACGTACTGTAGAAGTTTTTTTTCTTTATTCGCGACCATTTAATTTTCTCGAGCCACTTATGACGATTTACTCATGTGGGTATACGGGTATAATTCTAGAGTAATCCAAAGTGATATCACAGGACTCGTGATAAAACATTATTGTTTTTGACAGTCTTTCTGCGTTTTGATAGAGAAACATATTATAATCGATAATGTTCAAATAATGAAAGGTTGTAAGTAGAAATAACAACATTTACGTTTAGCTTGAGGGTTACAACAACCTCCTATACATTTATTTGTAGTAGTCAGCCTTTAAAATATTTTAAACAGAACTTGTTTTCGCGGGAGTTTATTTTCGTGAGTGAAACGCAATTCGCTAAAGTTAGATCCTCGCGAAAGAAAAACTCTACTGGAATAACTGAGAGTGGTCCATTATGTCCTAACTTTTGAAATACGACCTTCTGATATAACGACAGTGAAATGATAATATCATTATCACTGCCTGTTCCTACAAAGCTCTCACTGCCTGTCACGAGCCAGTCATTGCTAGTCATATGTGCAAACACAGAGGTGGCAGTAAGCTGTGGGGACAGTACGTGGACCCAGCAGTGAGTCAGACGGCAGTGCCAGTACCGCAGTGTGTCAAGTCCAGCCACCCACACAACACTTACTGGCCGGGGGAATTTCGTGTTTTCCACACCTGGGTACATAGGATTAAACACCCATAATGCGGGCGTATAGGTATTCTGTATGTATCAGACATGTATCAGTGTACTGAAAAATACGAAAATACGTCACGCGTATGTGATAAGTTACGTTGAACGATTGCGAAAGACTCGAGTCCCTTTCTGTTCCTTCATCCCTACTTCCCTTCTTTCGTTTCTCCCTCCCTCCCTCTCTTTTATTATCACTCTCTCTTTCTGTGTCTCTGACTGTCTGTCTATCTTTCTCCGTCTCTCTTACTCTCTCACTCTCTCCATCTCACCTTACTCACTGCGTGGTAAAAATAATTACCTCAGTTCTGGAACTAATCTACCTTACACATCTATCAGGAATTTTATCTGAAGTCGGTCGATGACACATTATAGTGACATTAGGGCTCTCTGCCATTCCAATAAGCTTTATTACTGTTTCTTATATCAGCTGAAAGGCGCCACGGATCCCTCGTTCGATGAAATACCCAACCTGTCAACTCCCACCTTGTTCCTCCCACACTCCTTGTTATCTTTTCTATCGTCATTTGTTTTACTAATCTTCATTGTTTTTTGTACTTCTTTAATCCATCGTCTTTCTCTTCCTCTTCCAAATTTTCTTTCTTCTCCTCCTCCAGAGTTTTCCCCTTCGCTGCTTCTTTGTTGTGCACTGTACTTTTAATACTTTGACTGAGCTGAGCTTTCACCAGCAGTAAGAAGCAGAGTGCTCATCTCTTAGTGGTAAAAGGTCCCGAGGAAGGATGAGGGCGGACGAGGCTGTTACGATCGTGGAAGAAGTCTGTTATGGATCCAGTAGTGGGGCTGAAGCAAAGCTGGATATTGCAGCGCAATTATATATGTATAGGTCATCTTGTGGGCCTTACCCAGATCAGTGAAAATCGCAAATGTCATCAAAATTTCTCAGCTATTTGGTTGTCTCCGAATAGGTTAGGTTTTTAAGTTTTGAAAATAAAAATAAAAATTCTTCTTAGAAGCACACCGCAAGAAAAGATTAGTCCAGCCAGATAGAAAACTCTTTCACTTGAAGATGAGGCAACAGAAGATCAGTGTTTCGATCCTTTGACTTCCTGATATTCTAATGGTGTTGGGTCATGTTTTTTATTTTCTGTTGTTGTTATTGCCTTGTGGGATTCAAACCCGCAACCTTCTCAAACTTTTACCAACGAAGTCGCGGCACAACAGTCTCAGGGACATAGAGTAATCAGGCCAGTAGTGCACGAATTTAACCCTCAATGGACATTTCTAAATGAAACAATGGATGTTGTGACAGAAGCAACGTCTTTTTCTGGTCTGTCAGTAGGTACAAAAGCAGAACTAGTTCTGTCATGTAAACAAGGCCTGTTTTCGATTTATTTCTTATTACAACATACTACTACATAACTTTGAATTCTCACTCACTCACGACTGCATCGACTGGAAATTTAGAAGCTTGTGAATACATATTAGACCTAGGCTAATATCGCTGAAGTGAGCAAAAATAAAAGAGCAAGTAGGCTTGTCTAGATCCACAGTTCGAGAAAATGCAGCCAAGGCCTTAGGAATACGATAAATGTATAACGAAATTCATACATCTGATATCAAACAAACGCGAGTTACTGATCTTCTAACGATAACTGCAATGTACGGGGTGTAGAAGTCGGTACTCAATGAAATGTATGCAACTGTGGTCCAGTCATAAGGAGAAAGTGCTTTGAAGGGGGTCCTTAAAAACGATTGTGTCTGGGGTGAGGGAAGGAAGGAAGCAATTGTAGTTACGGTCCTTGATTTTGCTACTTTGACAGAGATCTATGAGAATCGGTTTAACCCTTGACATGCGTAGATTATGCGTCATTATCTGAGTCAACTTACTGATTTTCAGGAAAACGAAAAACTCTACCAAGGAAGAGACCCGCGCCCACTGTGCTGTAATCCTCTTCACACCTGCACTGCCGCGGGATTTGAACCTCCATCCATCAACGTCAGGGTCTTCGCTCCCAGTCAAGTGGATTAAAGCCGCAAGTTCAAGTGCCGACTACTTCGCCCTGACTCTGACATCAGAGTTGACAACAGCACCGTGTTGACCGGTTCGGTACCTTATTGAGAGTCAACTTGGATTCATGGCTCTCTACAGA
>JAWQUT010000602.1:138793-150873 GCA_033807755.1 Ellobium chinense | reverse complement strand
TCTATACTTATAAGAACTATACTATAAAAAATGTGCATACCTTTTTGCCAAGTACTATTACTGGAATCTTCGCACCCTTTCGATGCACGATCCTTATAATTTCTTCTTCTTCACACGATCGAGATGTTTATGAGTATTTGGCTTTAGAGCTGAGAGAGACTAGGACACTGCCGTGTGGCGGCAGGCATATGACTTTGCTATGACTCTTATTTGTAACAATAATACATACTTTGCATAAAAATGCAAACTGCTTCACTTTTACTTGAATTATGAATGAGACATATTACACTGTGTACACTGGAAACATTTTCCCTGTGCAATAAATAAATATCATATTTTCATTTTTTTCTTCATTTTTTGTGTCAAATTTTTACCATGAAAATCTCGCAAATTCGAATTCTGGCATTTGATCTCTTGAGATTCTCAGTTCATTTCTTTCTTTCTCTCTCTCTTTCTCTCTTTCTCTCTCTCTCTCTCTCTCTCTCTCTCTCTCTCTCTCTCTCTCTCTTTCCGACTACAGCATCGTCCATATTACTGACCAGTTCCCGAGACGATGCCTTCCATTTTCCGGGAATGGGATTTAAAGAGGAATTGGGAGGAGAAGTTACGGTCCTTCTCGGGAAACCAACTTTGGAACAATACGGACATTGTCAAACCTGCCCACAGGATACGAAAATCGGAAACAAAATTTTTGTGTACCTTTCGGCTCGGCTACTCTGACAGGGGATCAGCCGAAAGGTGATTATCTCCCCCTCAATTTATCATTACCTCCCCTCGTTTAGTGGCCCTTGGCTAGTCGTCAATGTTTGCCCTTCCGTTCCCCTCTCCTTCAAAATCAAGAGAGACAATCGATGATGAACAAACAGCCACGATTGTGTCCCTTTGAATTCCGGGCGTGAAAAGGGCGGGATATCACCGGTAGGTACCTGGCACCCCGGTTATTTTCGGTAACCTTACACTGGATGTCGGGTGGTCAAGTGCCGCTCGCTTCCTGTAGGTGATGTCACCAAGGTTTAAAATCTTGTTCTAAACCATAAGTGCCTTATGGGATTTTCAATCGTCTTCCTCTCTTCCTCTCCTATTTTCAACTCTCATTTTTCATTTCATTCTTCATTTCTTCCATTTCTATCAATCTTTGGTTGTTGTATTTGTTTTAACCAGATAAACTGATGAACACTCAAATCTGGAAATATTATACTTTGTTAAACAAGCCACCAATCCACATCTTTACGCATTCAGAGCCCCTCCCCTTTTTTGTGAGGGGGGGGGAGGGGGTTGTTGCGCTTATGGTCTTTAGACTAGCTATCTATCTATTTTAGGTCAACAAAACACCTTTTTTCTTTTAAATCCAAGAAAAATTCAAACTTCAGAAAATTTGGCCTTTAATAGTTATAAAAACTAACTTCGCATGTTGTGACTATGTTGCAAACTTGCAAACTGCATCTAGATAAAAACAATAATGTCGTGCGCATAACTAGCAAGCAGCGATGCAAGACAATGGAATCGGTTTTTCAAAGGTGGAAATTTTTCTTTTGTTTAAATTCCAAGGAGGAATGTGCACCGCTCATGGCCATAGAAGAACTATCTGCAGTCAATGTGAGACTCGTCAATTTGAGCAAAATCGACTGACAAACAAATAACCTCACACGGTCGGTTTTGCAAAATATATCTTACTTCCTTTATGTTGATGGCTCTGTCAATATCCTACCTCACACCCATAAAAAACGGTCCCATCATTGAAGAGCAAATGACTCTTCCTTTATGTGTAGAGTACTACTTCTGCAATTCTTGACTTTCATTACATGAAAATCAACAATAAGTATAATAATAACAACTGAAATAACAAACAAACTAAACATTTTAGGGACAGAAATAACAATATGGCCGTGCGGCGTGGTGAGTTAAAAGGGCACACTCACAGTTCAAGAATAAAAGAGAACCTCTTGAGGACAGCCAGCACTAGAGTTAGCATCTATAACTAATATTGTGTCCCTTGCTAAGAATAGATCAAGTATTAATAAGACAGAGTTGTGACCCAAGCCACAAATAAAATCTGGGGATTTTTAATAAGCAGGTCAGTCCGGAAAAGCTATGTCGGTCTATGCAGGTTTGGTAACGATATTCATAAAAGTTAATAAATGATGCTTTCCAGTAAATTTTAAAAAAGAGAGAGACAAACTAATTTTGAGATCGTTCAAACTTTTTTGACAGTTTTCTCAGAACTATCTTTGTGGTTCGTTCACTTTCGATTTCATTATGAACATCACCGTAGTTTTATCTGCGTTTTCATTCCTCGTTTTAGGAAGTAAATATAAAATCTGAAGTAATCTTTTTTCTCACTTTTGCTTTGTATGTGCACGAGTTCTCAGGATATTCCTAGAGTGTCATAGCTTTAATAATATTTTAATGAATAATGAATAATTAATTCAATACATTTCTTTTAATTAGTCCAAATTTTTAGTGGTTCAACGTGGGCAGAATTTTTAAAAAAAATGTTTTAATGAAAATCTAGACTACAATAACTTTTTTTTATATATATATAAAAGCAGGTTATTAAAATGCAATGGATGCTGTTAATCATGTATCAGAATCGTGCCATCTTTCTTGGGCTCATTATGCAAAATATAACGAACGACATAACGAACAAACAAAGCTGTCAACTAAAAGAAGCTTTGCTCAACCCAGAGGTTCTTGCAAGTGTGACTGTCCCAAACAGCGAAACAAACTTTGGTGACCACACCAACACAGTCCTAGGTTTATAATAAAACACCGAAATTGCTGTCTATATAGCTCTGTTGTTCTCATTACAACCAGTGTAATTTTGACAGTTCATACACATGTTCTTCTATCCTCCCATTTTCCCCATGTTGTATGGTGAGCAGGGGGACAACGAAATTAATTCTCCCTCTTAATGTCAAGAAAATGACTGGCAACAGAAGAGATAAGTCTACTTATGATATATCACTAACAAGGGTTGGTAATCCAAAATGTTGTGGCTTTTTCGATGTTGTTACACACACGCATTAAATTTGAGGTCAGTTGAGTTGGACTTAAAAGGAAGGGTGATCTATTCATCACATCATTTTTTTTCCCCTCCCTCTCAGGGGCCCAGTGACCTTTGCTGTGGCCTGTTCTAATGCATTTGTCACTTCCCTGACCAGTTTAGGTTAAACAGACAGCACCCTTTCGGGTCAGAGGTTTGAAAAGCTAGGGGCTGCCAATGAGCTCACCCCCTGTTCTCTTGAAATAGCCTGAGACCTCAATTGACTTTTCATGGGGCTGGTTCAAACGAAGAGACAAAGCATTGGCTGTTAAAAGTAATGCACTTTTCTCCAAGATCAGATGCTTATCTCCATTGCTGGTAAATGGGAATAGCCAACGAAAATTAGGGCTAAAGTGACGGCAATTGACAGCACATAGTAACATAGCAAAAAGATTTGGGCGTGTGTAACCATGTTAGAATCATGGCGTTATGTTTTGTTGGTCTATTTCGGATTACAACCCATGCAAGTGTAAAGAAAATAATGATCTAAAGAGACTAAATGAAATTTTTTAAAAATGCAGAACATAATGTTATAAAAGTTACCGTAAAGTTGAGATAAAAATCAGTAGATTATCATGCCTAAACGTGACTGAAGTTTCATAAATTGACAAACCCGTACTATAAACATTTTGGGTGAAAATACTGCTTGGGCAGAGGGGACAATCGGAAACTTCTGGGAGCAACGTTTTTGTATATGTTGAGGCATTTATGTGTTTTGTTTAATGTTTTTTTCAAAAGTTTTGCATTTCCGACATCTACAGAACACTGTTCAAGCCAGGGTGCCAAACATGACATCTCACTTCTCTTATCAAATTTTGTTTTAAAAAAATTGTCGTTTAAAACAAGAAATTTATATTCTGATTTGAATTCCCTTCATCTTGCCTCAATACAGTCTGGGGGGATTCAATCATTCGTTGATTTTCACATGAACTGTGCATAAAAGAAATACTTCTTAGCCTAACAATATCGAGTGAATAAAACATGTTGCAACTTTGTCTTGTTTCTATAGAGCTGTATAACCTCAGATTTACGATAATGGATGTGATGCATTTAACAGTTATTCTAGTTGGCTTTGCAAATAACAAGAGATTTTGTTCATACTGGTTTGCAAAAGCTGCATACAAATTACAGTTTGCGGCTTTTGAAACAAATTTAAAATATCGATTTCAATAATTCAGGCAAACAAGTTAGTCTACATATATATCTTATTTTGAATGTCTCTGTTTTTGTATAAATAAACTTCAGTGGCCACATTTTCTCTACATCTCCCTTGGTCACCTGGTGTTGGTCATAATAACATTGACAAGATTATAGTCCGCTATAAACGACATAATAAATGCATTTACTGGATTTTATATTGTTGTTGTTGATATTGTTTTGTCGTTGTTGGTGGTGGTGTGTTGTTGTTCTTGTAGTTATTGTTTCTTTTCAAAATATTTCATAAGATTTTGATCATTTGCTGTGGTAATTTTTTTTACTAACTTCTACGACCCATGTAAGCCGCTCACTTGTTTTGGTGGTTTCTCTTTCTCTTTCCCTCTCTCTCTCTNNNNGATTTACTCCTTGTTTTAGTCTATCATTACTGCATTAGCTCCTTCATCCATTTTCCATCTCTCTCACTTTCCAACCCTTCCCTCCCCCTCCTACAAACGTCTTTCTCTTCCTTTGGCTCTCTGTGTCCCCAACCACTTTTCCCTCCCCTCCCCCCTCCCTACCACCACCTCCACCATCATCACCATCCCTTCCGTATTACTATTACACTCACATTCGTCTCCACTGGCACTACTTCTAACACGCACTGGCACTGGGGCCGACATGTCAGGTGATAACCAACATTACTGAATCCGTCCACCAAAACCGCCTGTTGAGGGAGGAAGTACCAACCTATCGCTTATCAGCTCGCGGCCTCTCCAGATGTCTCCCTCCGCTGCCTCCACCACTTGTATGTCAGCAGGCATGTAAACAATCCCGCCTTCCATTCTTGCTAAGCTCCGCCCCTTTTCGCCTCTCAGCCCACAGAGCACGGTAGCGATTGGTCGGCATCCGCAGTACACCCCCCCACAGTTCACCGTGGTTTATTAGAACCGCCGGTTTATCGCTAACAAATAGACGTCTGTAAAATGTTTATGGGTATGTGTGGCCGGATCTGATACCTCGCCATATATTTCTACACGAGGACTTTAAAGAAAGCATTCGTGGAATATACAACCAACTTCTGAAGGCTTCCCACACAAGCGGGGGAATTTGCCAGTTAAAAAAAAACTGTGCCCGCTTCCTTTACTGAATTGTCGTATGCAGAAACACTTACAATCGAGTGGCTGACATTGTTCGTGGATCTCAAGTGCTACTGAGAAGTTGGAGCAATTGAGGAAGTTTTAAACGTTGAAACTGCAATCCAATACAACTATCTGGATTATTCTGAGAGAAGCTGGTGGTTGAGGTCGGCGGCAAGTGAAAAGTGTCTGCAGTATTACGGACTTTGTTGTGTTTGTATGATTGCTGCATTGTCTCTCTCTGCCTGCTGCGTATCATTCTGTGGTCTGTCAACACTCTCAACAGTTGTCAACGTTGTGGTGTAGGGGTAAGTATTCATTCATTCATTCATTCATTCATTCATTCATTCATTCATTCATTCATTCATTCATACATACTGTTTGCGAACCCCAAAACACTTTAATGTATATTTAGAGTGAAAACCATATTATTGTCACATAATATTCCCGTCACATGTGGATAATTTTTTGGGTTTTTTTGTGGGATTTTCAGAGTCGGGAAGTGGCACGATTCTTAATCCATTGGTCTCTTTGTGTGTTAATTAATTCAACCCTGGTTTCAATCATGCACCCATTCATTTGTCACTCATTCGCTCACTCGTTATTCATTTATTTTTGTTAATCCGTTCTCGCATTCATTCCAGAGCTGTTACAAAATGTTTCACAAAATTTTGTGAGCTCTGTGCAAAAATGTTGTACCGTACTTCAGTATGTTTTTTGACACCAGAACAAATTTTATACGTTTTTATTTTATAAGTTTATACCAACTGTTTCGTCTTTTGAGTGTAATGCTATCAAAAAAGTCTCGACTTCATTATTTTGGATGTCACAATGTTACTCAAACTACTTGTGGATGCAGTTCACTATGATACGATACTATTCATAAGGTGGATTGAGAGCTTGCGCAGTAACGATGGGATGTTTTACCAAAGTATACTTACATTAGCGCACTGGTGCTGAAGGCATCTTTATTAGGGTTCAACATGCAGAGTTAATGTAATTTTCACGTTGACAAGAGATCCCATCATTAATGCGCAAGTTCTGAATTGACAAAAGATAATGATGTGGTCATTTTCAAAAGTAGACAGGGGCAGATTTAGGGTGCGCGAGGCCCTGGACATAGACTGAAAAACACGCATGGCCCCTTCAGAGTTTGAAACGCTGTCATGACAGATGGTTTTACAATACGCATGAACATTAATTGTTCGGCTCATTCCCCCTCTCCCCCCGTCTTTTTACCTCTCTCTCTCTCTCTCTCTCNCACTCGTTATTCATTTATTTTTGTTAATCCGTTCTTGCATTCATTCCAGGGTTGTTACAAATTATGTTTCAGAAAATTTTGTGGAGCTCTGTGCAAAATGGTGTACCGTACTTCAGTATGTTTTCAGACACCAGAACAAATTTTATACGTTTTTATTTTATAATTTTATACCCACTGTTTCATGTCTTTTGAGTGTAATGCTATCAAAAAAGTCTTGACTTAATTATTTTGGAAGTCACAATGTTACTCAAGTACTTTTGGATGCAGTTCACTATGATACGATACTATTCATGAAGTGGATTGAGAGCTTGCGCAGTAACGATGGGATTTTTTCACCAAAGTAATAATTACATTAGCCCACTGGTGCTGAAACACCTTTAAGATAAGATAAGATAGGATAAGCCTTTATAATCCAGATTTGAAAATTCGTTTTCACAGCATTTATAACAATACAATGAAAAATACAAACAGATTCATAATGTTCACTCATACACACACATCCCTGCACCTATACCCACCCCTGCACACCACGCTTTACGTACAAGCATACCACATTAAGAAACACTGCTAAGGCGAATGGCGATAATGGGCTTTATTAGGGTTCAACATGCAGAGTTAATGTAATTCTCACTTTGGTAAGAGATCCCATCATTAATGCGCAAGTTCTGAATTGACAAAAGATAATGATGTGGTCATTTTCAAAAGTAGGCAGGGCCAGATTTAGGGTGCGCGAGGCCCTGACATAACTGAAAAACACGCATGGCCTCTTATGAGTTTGAAACGCTGTCATGACAGATGGTTTTACAATACACATAAACATTAATTGTTCGGCTCATTCCCCCTCTCCCCCTGTCTTTCTACCTCTCTCTTTCTCTCGCTTTCTCTCGCTCTCTCTCTCTCTCTCTCTCTCTCTCTCTCTCTCTCTCTCTCTCTCTTCTTTTTTCTGTCTGTAAAAGGTTCTCTCCTTTTCCGAAGTGGGGGCCCCTACGAGCGCGGGGCCCTGGGTACGTGCTCATTGTGCTCATAGAATCTCAGACCAACGAAAAGCTCACCGAGTCGATTCCATCAGATTCAGCTATTAGTTGAAGGGTACGGTCCCCGGGGGAAGTANNNGGGGGGGGGGGAGTGAATGAAAGGACGACAATTCTGCTTCTTTAATTTCTAAAACTTCGATAGCGCGATTGTATTTGTAACTTCTTATTTGATATACTTGGCCTTATTTTGCTTTGCATTTACCTCAGTTTTAGTCCTATAAAATTCTGCACCCTGGGAAGAACAAACGGGAGAACCTAGACCATTTTGTTTTAACAGATGGACAGCACAAAAAGTTGCTAACAATCCCATCTTTATATGATATAACTTTACATAATATAAATTTACATAATATAACTTTACAATATGATATTTTACATATAAATCACAATGCCTATAAATCTCTCAAGACATATAGCCTTCCTAATTTTTCATATTACTGGACAGAAAGTGGGCTTTACAGATAGCAAAATCGTCAGCGCAACCCCGATGACATAATACTGACATGTACACCAGTGTTCTCCAAAATCGCTCTTTCGTGGCAATACAGATGTTGCACAAAACAAATGGGAAAATAACATCCGTGATCGCGAATGTCATTTTCACTCATGATCCCTTGCTTGTAAGTTTTGACACGTCCAAGTTTTATATTAAGTTGACCTCATAAACTCGAATACTTCAGCGAAAGTAATGCAGCAACTGGTTAAGGAAGTCTGTTGATTATGATACCGTTCTTTTCACTCTTGAACGTGCAAAAGGAGGGTTTTAATAAAGAGATTCAGGGATGCCAATTTTTTTTTTTCAGTCATAGAAAATTACTTGCGATTACATCTGTCAAGAAATTACTTGAAAACAAAAACTCGTATTTTTTTTTTTATTTTGTGTCCTTTTATTCTTGTCGTAAATGTTTGCCTAAGATCTCCTCTTATTTTGTATATTTTGTGCATATGCATTTTTTTTCCTCAACTATCTTTGTCTTGTGCACATGTAAAATGATACTAAATTGTGTAACCGACACGAAATTGCAGTAAGTTAAGAAAATTTTGTGAAAAGTGAGGGGCATTCCTGAGAGATACATGTGCAAAAGATGCGATGGTAGGAGGAGGGAGTAAATAAGGAAGGAAAAGCAGAAGGACGTATATCATCAACATTTAAANGGGGGGGGGGAGAGGAATAAACGCTCTTCTAAAATACAATAGAGAGCTTGTACATTAAAGGTGGGAGCTCTTACCATCATGTAAGAAGTACATTAATTTTGCATTTTGAACGATACTTGGGTTGCATTCAGTCCCGATGCACTAAAGAAATTCTTACGATGGTAAGAGATCCCATTGTTAATGCGCGTGCTCTCAAATAAATGACTCTCTGTCAAGATCCATCCACAGTTTGACTTTCAATAAACCATGTTCGAAAAAGAGTTAACCATTTCCCTGACATACTTATCCCAAGGCAGAAATGGGCAAAGTTGTAGGCAAATTTAGTCACATTTTTTTCAGAAATTCAAGCCAATTCTGATGACAGTGAGAGCTTACGTATTAACGATGAAATCTCTTACCCTTGTAAAAATTACATTAGTTAATCAGTGCTGAATACACTGAAGAGTTTCAAAACTCTGAAGGGGCCATGCGTGTTTTTTAGTTATGTCCAGGGCCTCGCGCACCCTAAATCTGCCCCTGCCTAGTAGTGTTCAAAATGAGAGTTAATGTAATTTTAACGATGGTAAGAGAATATTGGAATTTACCAATGAACTAAAGAACTTAATAGCTTAGGATTCTAAACATTTTATGTGGAATTTTCTTTTTTTGAGCTTGTAAATTGATGGTTGCATATAATTTCGTTTTTGTTCAAACCTCATATATTTGAAATACAGTAATTATGTTATACGTCAGCATAATTTATTCTTTGCATGTATGAGATATATTATTAACTTCCCTTGCATACTCACCGGAAGCTAGAGACACAGACTTTCAGAGACTCCTCTATAATATATTCGGCCTATGGAGTTTTTCTTCGCAATGAAAAAGAATAACGTTCCTGGATGACATGGTGTCTACCAGTTCGTCATTCGTCTATAGAGCATTTTGTCCGTTTTCTTTGAAAAGAATATTATATCTTCACACAACAATACAGAAAGTCATAGTTTTGGGGGTTTTTTTCGGTGATGAATCTTGCCCATACGATCTTTTACTCAACACAAAGGGGATAAATATAAACACTACTGTAAAGTCACGAAATAGAGAAAAGCAACCAAATATAATATGTGGTGTTGGAAGATGAACCGTTTTCAGTTTGTCAACTTCAATGAAACCCACTTCCAGTTTAAGCAAAACAAAGTTTCTTCAACCCATTTAGATCAGTTTGTTAATTGTCGGTGAAGTGCGATGCACAGAAATATTTACTTAGAACCAATGTGCTTCGGCACCATTGTCTTCCCGTCCCGTTCATAAATGGTTGCAAATCTTAGTCATGGTCAGTTGTTCATGAACATTAAATACAAAAAATTAAAAATGAAGACTGAGCCTGTTTAGAAGAGTATGAGGAAAGAGAAAACTAGGAACTCAATTTTGGAAACAAAAAAAAGGAAATCCACAAATTAAATTTGGAACAAGGAAGGCGTTTCTTCACAAGATAAGAGTTCATGATTCATAAAAATGTCATTACCATCTTTTGAGAATTTAAAAATTAAGAACTTTGAAATAGACATAAAAGGTTTGTCTTCACATATTCATAAAAGAGATTTAATAGTGAACAAATTTTCTATCTGATAAGATCTTCTTCAAGCATAAAATGATTCATCATCAACATCATCATTATCATCATCATCATCATTGTTCCACACAAAATAAAATGAAATAGCGTCCACCAGTGTCGTACTTTACAGTTTTATTTAAATTACAAAAAAAAGCACACAATAAGGACATGTAAAATTTTCGGAATTGAGAATTCCTTCATCAGGAATAATAATAACAATAATGATAAGGATGATTCATCATCACCATCATTATCATCATCATTATAATATATGTACCAAGCACAAGAAATAGGAATATGAAATGATCTAATAGCGTAAAACCGTTTAGGATGTCACTTCCTGAAATCACAGAATTTTGTTATCCCTCCCTTTTTCCAGAGATTGTTGAGCTCACAGAGAAGTATTAAACTCTAAAACAAATGTAGGTCTAGGATTTTGATTTCTACCTACCCTGGATATGTTGTATCTGCAATATGTCGATCACTTTATTATCTTTGCAGCATGTAAATCGCTACTAAAAATGACTGAATCAGAGTCCCCGTGAAACTGCAAAATGTTCCAAGAATTTTATACAAAACAAGACAAACACCCCATTTTACAAATGGGCAGGCAGGCAACACACCAGCGGCGAAAGAATACCTAGCGCACCAAAAGGCATCATAGACGAATGCATTAGACTCCGTGAAAAAGTTGGACGATTGGCGAATCGGGCGGATTAAAAAGATCTATCGGAGATTGTATTTCGTTGCTATACACATTCTTTTTATTAAAAAAGGGTAAAAAAAATGAAGAGGACTGATGTGTATAGTTACTTTTAGTGTATTTTTCTACGAATTTAGGTGAAAACCGCATGTTTTTACGTTACGTAGTTCTCAAGAAATCTGTGACACAAATTTGGCTGAAGCGTTTTATTAATATAGATGAGTGGTATTCATGAAAACAGACAGGAGGAGAAATTCGTCGCGTTTGCGCAGTAACCTGTAGCAAACAATAATTTTCGAAATTTGTGGAAAATCGTATAAACTTTCATTTTTTCCACACATGTGTCAAACTCCGCATTTGTGCAGCTGAGGAACTATTTCACGCACACCCTTAAAATTTTAATACAACATGGGCACGTGACAGTTACTTCGAAATCATCCCCCCCCCCTNCCCCCCCCCCCCCCCCCCCCCCCAAAAAAAAAAAATTGAAAAACAAATGGACAATCAATATTATTGCAAGGAGGCAAGGAACTGATAATCTGACTCCTCTTAAAGGCACTCGGTTCTGTTCATCTCGACGTTTCGTCTCTGCAATACAGAGTTTTCTGATGATAATGTTTAAATAAAGACGGATAGAAGGTTTTATAACACTGCAGCCACGATCTGCAGGGACGACGGAAAAAACAAAACGTGATTACATATGAAAAGAGAAGAAACTTTTAGTAACCTCACCGTTGTTTAGTGGCAAGTTTCTCCAGACAACGTCATCATCATCATCATTATCATGAAACCTATTTAGTAATTCTGTCTATAGGAAAAGAAGATGATGATGAATATATTGAAATCAAATTACATTTCTTGGCGAACGATATATCAGGACTAACTGTTAATATTATAATAATAATAATAATGAGGTTTATAAGTCTCATATCCAGGCTAATGCCCGCTCATGCGACTTCACACTATTATTACCCCAGCAGGCCTGATCACTCTAGGACTTTCTCGACTCCCTGGGGA